>CAJNDV010011013.1:58901-64244 GCA_905221635.1 Symbiodinium sp. CCMP2456
GTATACTGCTGCAACCTAAGAATTTCGTCAGACACGTAGTCAGATAGAAGCTGCTATCTTTAATCCATCCATTGGGTCACAAAAGACAGAAGGCATGTACTCAAATACCGAATTTCGATCAGATCCCGAATACGGCCCAGGTAGACGGGTGCCACGTCGCGCGACATGACTGCCCATCGATCGTTCAGACCGCCCCAATCCTGCGTCTCAGTTTACGACTTTCGGGTTTAGCTTCGGTGTTTAGTGTTTGGAGCTTTAGTGCTTCAGGCGTTTACGGCTTAGTTTTCCGGTTTTGAGTTTGGCATCAATATTGGGTGGATTAATATTTGAAGATGCATGAGCGTACAAAGGAAGAACGGAAACGCGCGGGATTCCCAAATTGCGGTGCAGAAGCCATGACGTCTGGAATCCAAACACGACCAGGGCCCATCGCAGCCATAGGCGTGAGAGGGGGATGCGGAGCCAAAAAATCTAAGTCCGAGCGCAAGTAGATCACCCAGTCCACGGGTGCTGGCAGCCTTCTCCTAAGTTCATCGTTTTCGGGCTATCTCTCAACTATATGAAAGCTCATGGTCGAAATTTAGGGTTTGGTTTTCGGATCTGGGATTGTCCAGGTCCGAAGGAATGCGTACTGTGGACTGCTTCTGTAAAAAGACCTCTGGAAACCCGGACCCAATCGCAGCAAACTGACATGCAGTACCGGACGATCCTAAAATCCTAAAACTTAAACCCGAAACTTTGCGGCTTAGCAATCCAACACACTTTCAGCCCTGAACCCTGGCTGACCCGCTCAGTAGAGCGTCTAAAATCCAAAGCACGTACGCCATACAGAAAAGTCTCTCCAGCTTCACGACCTCTTGGAGACACATTTGCTTCATGGTCCAACTCTGGACGTGGCCTGGACGCAGTATTCAAGAGCATGTTCGTGTACTCCAGGGTTGAAGTTTGGAGCAGAAAGCAATTACTAGGCTTGTAGGTGGAGGGTCAAACAATCACGTAAGGTATTGGGGCATCTGCGCATCGTTCAACTTTGAGACCCGAAAGCAAAACACACCCCACAATCCACAACAACACACCCAACCAAAGAACAGAACAGAGATCAACAGCAACAGTATCGCAAATCGAGAAGGAATGCTGAGTGGCTTAGAGATGCTGAGTTAGAGCTCAGGGAAAGCGGCCTGCCATGGTGACACCATCTGCGAATCGATGTGTCCAGAGGTGATTGAAGTTCTCTTTCCACCAGCTCCGGTTCGCCGAGTTCGGTAGGGATCGCAGAAACTTCAACTTGAACTGTCTGTCTCGATCCTCAGAAACTTCTCGAGACACGAAAACAGAGAACTCCTAGGTCCTATTCGTCCTATTTGTTCTTTACAAGAAAACCGTTAGTGCTAAGCCGAAATTTGCTGTACACTCTCAAAACTCGGACAAGCCAGGCGAGGATCCATGTGCGACAGTCGGTGTGAAATGCAGGGAAACTCGGGATGCTTGCGACTATGCATTAAACCCCAGAAAACCCCAAATAAAGCTCACACAAAGGTTACCGCAGCGCCGCTGGCATCCTGACTAGTCCGATCTAGCCTCTCAGAACGAAACTACTGAACGCAATAGAACATAGGTCGTCCTACAAAGGACAACCAGCCAACCAGCCCTTGTACAGAGAAGACGTTCGGACCCGTGGGCACGTTAGCCCAACTCGCTCTACAAGGACATGGAGACTAGTGCTTTAGGAGTTAGATTCAAGCTTGCTAGTCCTGCTACAGAACTTACTAAAATCTATGGCAGGACAGAATTTCGTAAACCCTTGACTGTCATGCAAGCCCTAAGCCGAAACCCTGAATCAAGCCCTCACACAACCGTATAAGCCGTAGCGAGGATCGGTTGGGTCTACCACACAGAGCAGTGACCTCATCTTCAGACCGAAAGCCCACCGCAGTCTCCTCATGGCCAGCTTGCAAAGGTGCCCGTCCTGACGGGGTTGCGGTTTAGCAACGAGGCGTCTGGGGCTTCTAGAATCAGGGGCTGAGGGAATTTTATCTACTTTTTTTAGAGTTTCACGGTTTACAGGCTGTGGGCTAGGAGATTGGGGTTCAGAGTTTGGGGTGTCAAGGTATGTCAAGGTGTCATGTTTGGTCTCATGTCTCGGCTTTTTCGCCGCGCCCGTAAATGATCCTCCTGGCCCTCCTCTGCGGCAACACCCGACATGACCGACACGACCTGGTACTCTTTGCCCAAGCCTCAGATCCAGGTTGCTTTGAGGGCTCCTTACTATGACCATGGCAAAGTTTAGCATGATTGCGAAACTTCTTATCCCGAATATGACTTGCTACATTTTGTGTACCTACTCTCATGGCGAGATATGGCGAGATTGTTACAGGACTTCCATGTAGCCGGGAAGAACATTCACAGCAACGTGCTCGTGGCCCTTGTGAGTTGAGTTGAAGCATGTGTGAATTATCAAGCTAAGGTCTTTGGATTTCGGGTGTGGGGCTGAGCAGAATCGAAACTCACGGCCTGCCCTGGGCCCGAAAGTGATCCAGAAGACTTCCTGCAAACACAATTATGATGTGATGGTTCGTCTGCGTGGGCCTTTAGATCCCGCCAATACCTGACCGGAACGATTGTTGGGGTCGTGGCAGCTTTACGGTGCTTGCTGTGTGCTGATACTTACATTACATTCACTGACTCTACTTGAACAGGTTCCCCGGCGAAACCAGCAATACTGTTATACCAGGAATGAGAAAGATGAATGTCCATTTCCAGCAGCAGCAGAAGAAGTAATCGCAGCAGTCGAGTAGACGTGGTAGTGGTAGTGGTACTGGTGGTGGTAGTGGTAGTGATAATCGAAGCAGGACGAGTATACAAGAGTAGCAGCAGGATCAGGAGGGAGGAGGGGAGGAGTAGCAGCAGCGGTAGCAGCCGGAGGAGGCCATAAGCACGAGCTGGATGGCAATTTTTATCATGTCTTCCTCATCGGTTCTTTATCATAAGCAATAAATCTGAAAGCCATAACTCCGAACAAAACACAACCCTGAACCCCAGAGCTCTAGACCGAAGAAGCAAGCAACGTGCAACAACCGGTAATTCTGAAGCCCAAACCTCAACGCTGAGTCCCTAAAGCCGTACGGTGCACCACAGAAGTTGCAACATGGTTTCGGGTGATTAGTGCCAGGATTCTCTATCCAGGCAATGGTATATAGCTCCTTCGAGCTAATCCAATCCCTGCTCCTCAAAACCGGAATGTAACCCCTAGGCACTAGCCTGCTAAACGCCCAAAGGCACTCCTCAAAGCAGAAGCCATTCGTGCCAGCTGGAGCTGGGTCGTCCGCTGGAAAACGCCCTGGTACACCCAGCAAGCCCAGGATCCGCCAAGTCGGGAGTCATAAGCTGTTCTATTAACTATGTATATACATACATACGTGCATGCATACATATACAAATATATATATATATATGAGAGAGAGAGAGGCTCCTGTAGGGTCTATTTGACGCCTGCTTTATCCTACTCCATATGCAAATCATTAAAAATTACAATAATTGAAATAATTGGTCGATTTAAAACAATTAATAGCAAAGAAGGAGCCAGCCTTGTTGAAATAATTGAAATAACTGAAATAATTGAAATAATTGAATGAATTAAGTATTTCAACTATTGGAACACCCGAAGTAATTGAAATAATTGAAATAATTAAATCAAGCCGAATTGATTATTTCAAATATTCGAATTATTTCAATCATTTAAATGGGTAGTAAATCTCTCCATAAGCATTAGTAAAGCCCAGCAATTAATTATTTACATTACATTAATTATTGAAGTATCCTTAATTAATTCAATACAGTTAGTAGCAAAGAAAGATCCAGACTTATTTAAATAATTGAAATAATTGCATCAGGACGAATTAACTTTTTCAATTAATTCAATTATTGGAATACCCGAAATAATTGAAATAATTACATCAGGTCGAATCAATTATTTCAATTTTTTAAATACAGCCCAGCAATGAATTGTTTCAATTAGTTTAATTATTTAGGTATCCGATATAATTGAAATAATTGAAATAAGTAATTAATTCAATCAAATCAATAGCAAAGAAGGATCCAGCC
Organism: Symbiodinium sp. CCMP2456; assembly: GCA_905221635.1. Classification (NCBI taxonomy): domain Eukaryota; class Dinophyceae; order Suessiales; family Symbiodiniaceae; genus Symbiodinium; species Symbiodinium sp. CCMP2456. The sequence goes on from CAJNDV010011013.1 coordinate 63,003, forward strand.
TTATTTAAATAATTGAAATAATTGAAACAATTGAATCAAATATTGGGATACCCGAAATAATTGAAATCACTAAATCAAGCCAAATTAAATATGTTAATTATGGTATTTATTTCAAATATTTCAATTATTTAAACGGGTGGTAAATCTCTCCATAGGCATTAGTAAAGCACAGCAATTAAGTATTTCATTTATTTTGATTATTTTGGTATCCGAAATAATTGAAATAACCAATTACTTCAATAAAATTAGTGGCAAAGAAGGATCAAGCCTTAATTAAATAATTAACATAATTGAAATAATTGGGGATTGCCTCCCTCCCTCCCTCCCTCTCCTTCTCCCCCTCCTTCTCCCTCTCCCTACCAATAACCAAGGAAATGACGGCAGAGAGGATCGGACCAAATTTTGCCAGGACATTCGCGAGCAAAATTTGGTCCAATCCTCTCTACTGTCACTTCCTACCGGTAACCAAGGAAATGACGGCAAAGAGGATCGGACCAAATTTTTTTCCAGGACATTTGCGGGCAAAATTTGGTCCTCCAATCCTCTCTGCTGTCACTTCCTGCCGGTAACCAAGGAAATGACGGCAGAGAGGATCGGACCAAATTTTGCCAGGACATCCGCGGGCAAAACTTGGCCCAATCCTCGCTGCTGATGTCACTTCCTCCCGGTAACCAAGGAAATGACGGCAGACAGGATCGGACCAAATTTTGCCAGGACATTCGTGGACAAAATTTGGTCCAATCCTACCTGCTGTCACTTCCCACCGGTAACCAAGCAGAGAGGATTGGACCAAATTTTGCAAGGCAGGCAAAGATGACAAAGATGACACAACTGTGGTAAAGATACTAAACAAAGATGATGAGATTTTGAAGAAGTTCAGCGAACAGCTAGTCGGCAAAATTTGGTCCAATCCTCTCCGCCGTCATTTCGTACCGGTAACCAAGCCAAGCTTCCGAACTATGTGGAAAATCGATGCATCACTTGATGGCATTTGTCGGAATGTCACGTGCATCAAGCATGGATGTCTGTCACCAAGCCGAGCTTCCGAAATGTATGGACATTGGATGTATAACATGATGGCAGTTATCGGATTGTCATGTAAGATGTTGGATGCATCAAGTACGGATGCCGGTTGACAAATCAGTCGTCGAAATGTAATGAAATTCAATATTAAACTATATCTCAGGGCATGTCTCAATTTTTTCGGAATCATGTGTGTGCAATGTATAACTTATATGTATA
>CAJNDV010011013.1:67198-80542 GCA_905221635.1 Symbiodinium sp. CCMP2456
AATCCTGCTAGTCCCGGCGAGGCGCGTCACAGCATCCGGCTCCCAGACTCAGACAGAGCGGAGACAACAGCGGAGACAACAGTTTAAATTGAGATTATGAAGGGAGACAAATCCGGCTAGTCCCCGGCGAGGCGTGTCACAGCATCCGGCTCCCAGACTCAGACAGAGCAGAGACAGCAGGTTAAATTGAGATTATGACGGGACACAAATCCGGCTAGTCCCCGGTGAGGCGCGTCACTATCCCTTTCTTTGCACAAATTGAGAACCCCAATACTTCGCTGTTTGGGGAAATATTTGATCTACATTTTGTGCAAAAAAAACTTGCGAGATATTGTACAAAACTCTTGAAAACTTATGTTTGCTTGAATATTGCTTGTAAGACTTTAGATGAGATGCTCACATAAACAAGGATTCATGCATGTTGGATTGTGAGTTGCTTCGCCTGTACATAACCGTGTGAATCATGTCTATGTTGTTGTAGGTCGTCTGTTGAAGATTTGTTGATTAGTTTCTAGTCTGAATATGGTCGAATTTATTGTCAATAACAGTGCATATTCTTCTAGTCTAGGGCGTATTCAATTTTCAATTCTCTAGCTTCGTCCCAAAATGCGAAAGAATGTACTTGAAATTGCCTTCATCGTCTGCGATGTTAATTTTACCGCGTCAGGTTATCATGACGAATTAAGCACACCATACTTGAAATGTTGAATCGAAAACGTAGAGTTGACCGCAGGAAGAAGAATGTATGAGGCGTATGGCGAAGTAGAAAGTGGACCGAGGCCATCCCTAGTTGTGTCCGAGGTTCGAACTTGAAAGGCTCAAATAAGGCTAAGAGTAGAGAGTTTCACCCCGCTCGAAACATGGGTTTTCCATGAACCTGCAAAACTTGAATGGACAGCAATCTTTCACAGCCGCAAGTTAAGTCCCGAACTATAAGGTTCAGGCGGTTGGGGTTGAAAGCCACCGGCTTGTTTTAGATTCCACCTGGTATGACTAGGGTTCTAGGAGTTAGGCTGATAGGATGTAGCACTTTGGGGTGTAAGGGAACGATCGGATTTGGAACGGTTCAGAAATCCAGGCCACTTCAATCGTACAATGCTACGCTACAACAGCAAATGCAAACATTTTTCCGGGCCACCCCGCCTGTTCCATCTCCTTGACAGGTATAGTCACCAAGTTGGGGTACTGCAGTATTGTCCTTCTTTCTGCACGTGCACAGGAAGCAAACAGAGCAAGTTTAATGATTCAAAATCACGTGCATCATAAGCTAAAGTAAAAGAAAGACGCATGAAACATCTTAAACCCAATACCAAAAGCCCCACATCCCAAAGCCGGGAGCCCAAACCTCGAAAGACCCTAGCCCAAAACTTAAGCCCCCAACAAAAACAACCAAAGTTTCCCCGTGGGCGCGATGGTTCGCTGGACGAGCTCTGGCACGCACTCCACTGGCACCTTTGACAATTGAAACCGGGTTACAAACTCTTGGGCTTCGGGCTTCTGCTTTTACTGCAAAGCTTTTCTACGTGTTTTGCGCGATTTTACTGCCGATACGATGCATGTACAACATCGATCGGTGTGTAATGACGGGCTGATTAGTTCTGCTTCATGTCGTGTTTCTACTCGGGGTTTGGTCCATCATCTGTTATTGAAGCATTGGGTTTAAGACCCAATATCTCCCACTAGAATTTGGGGATTCTGGGACTGAATCACCTGTCTCGAGCAGTGGGGTTCGCCATCCATCGCTCCCTTGGCGACCCGTCACATGAATCAGAAATGTCAGACTCGGGGGCGTCAGGGCTTCGTTTGTGGGTCCCTTTGGGAAACACAGGATCCCTGAAGGAATTAGCACATCATCGTATTTGCTTGGGAAACATGCATTCCCTTTAATGTGACTTTTTGCTCACAACCATGTTGCTTTCAGGTGTTGAATTTACCACCCACTATACCCTGTGAGGGTTCGGGGTTAAGGGGTAACAGGCCTTCTTCTTAGGGTTCGGGGTTTGGTAACTTTTCAATCCTAAAGTTTCTGCAGCATCCTGCGTCTGCATTGTGCACGAACCCGTTTTCGTTCTTGAGCTATTACTAATGCACCAAGGCAATAAAAACACTCCCCGCGCACTGGAACGCAGCGGAAAAAGCGTTTTCACAAACGACTACACTACTGGCTGAATGTCTGCGATCATTCACTCAAGTTTGCGAAGGCGCTTGATTCGATGAAACCTTGAACACCGGGGATAAAGCCTTGGACTGGTGGAAAACTCTTCTAACCGTCGAACTGGTGGGGCGCCCCTGATGTTTAAGTCAAAACTCTTACAAACCCTGAATTCGAGGATAGCGCCTTGGACTGATGGGGCACCCCTGATTTCTATATCAGAACTCTAAGGAACCTTGAACTCCGAGGATGGAGCCATAAACTGATGGGGCGCACCTGACGTTTAAATCAGAACTCTTACAAAGCTTGAAGTCCGAGGTTGGAGTCTGGACTGATGGGCTTTCCGCGCCCAATGCGGACTCTAATGAGGACGCCTAAGGTACTTCTGACCGAGGATACAGATTGAGCCATTTCCATACGTGCTCTTCCCCTCAATATGGAGCACGTATGGAGATGGAGTTGGGGGGTGGGTTAGTTTGGTCCTGTTGGCCAAACAACCAATGGACTGTTGCGCGCACACTATCTCACAATCCGAACTCCTACACAGCTGGATCTCCCAGGATGGAGCCCAGGATGGAGCCTTTGGACTGATGGAAGGCCAATGCTTTTTAACATCAGATCTCTTGCCAAACCCATGCTCCGTCAAATATCATGCGAATCATGCATGTGAACCTGGATTCGCATTCTGTTCGTGGCCGTTATGTCGTGAAAGCCGCTTCAAGCTTCGCAATGCGTCTGTGCCTGCTTGGGCCGTAGCCTCTCAATGTGTCTTCTGAAGCCGCCTTCGCTACCCCAGTGCGTCTTCGCAATGCGTCTGCGCCACCTGATGCGTCTGCGCCTTCCAACGCGTCTGCACCTATCAGGCCCTTTTTGACGAACGCGTCTTCGCAATGCGGATGCGTCTTCAGGTCGTTTACCACGCTCCGACAGGACGCCGCAATGTGTGTGTATATATATATATATATATATGACTAGCCCGCAAAGAAAAAAACAGTTAACGGTCAAACCACCGCGAGCTTGCATTTGGGGTTTGCAGTTTGGGATGTGGATAGATTATTATACCTCCCCCAACCCTAGCCATGGCATAAACTCGAAACCCTCAGCTCTATTCTTCGTCACGTCAGAGCCAAGTACACGCCCAAGTGTAGGGTTGGGGTTCATTGCATTCAGGACGGGGTTTGGGTTGGTAGGGGTTCGGGGTTTGGACATGCTGCGCCCTCAACCCCGACCCGTAGGGGTTCAAGGATAGCCTCGGTATAGTTGGATGCCGCCCGTTTGTGCTCGCACTTTTCGAAGAGAGTCCACTGCGGACACATAGCGAGGTCCTGGTTGCGACTTTAGGGTTTCGGGCTTGCGACTCTCACTCTCGCGTGTTGAAGGCTTGGGGCTTATGATTTCAAAACAGGTTTCGAGGTTGTTTGTTTCAGAAAATGGCGGACCCCAACATGGACCTAAGCTTTCACGAACATTATTGTAAGGCCCCTGAATAAAGTGTCCCTAGTCTAGGGAAACCGAGAGCCTGGAAACAAGGCAACTGCAAGTCCTGAGATATGTATATTTGGTTTGGGGACCCTGACCTTTGAAAAACAAGAGGCCCCAAAATGTTGAACTGCATACATAGTCCATGGCGAGATTTCGATCCCTAAGACGAGTATCACATACTCGCGCCTGTATGGCTAAAGAAGATTTATCAGCTCATGAAATTTATGGTTTGGGATGTGAAGTTTGGGCTTGGGCTTCAGGAAGTTCTGCGTTGGGGACCTCGGATGTTCTGGGAATCTTGCGGGTGGATTTTCGGGATCGGGGCTGTATGGCTCCGCTTAATCCGAGCGCAGCAAAATATGTACATGTCGACTCGGCAGCAGCAAATAGAAAGTCCTCAGCCTCTAGGCCTCACTGGCTGTTTCTTCCAGGGGCCCTTGAGCAAGGGATGTTGGAATCTCTGTGAACATTGTGCAGATATTCCTTAGTTCCCAAACCTCATGCCCTACACACTGAGAGCTCCAACCTCTTCAGCTCTTGATTAAACCCCGAACCGTCGCTGTTTTTGAGAGCGACGGGCTCTCGCGGAACAAGGCTAGACAAAAAAAGACTGTCTCCAAGCGAGCTCTCTGGAATTTGGGTTGCGTCGTCCGCTCCGCACAATTGCATTGAAAGCCCGGCCGTAGCGGATTGGCCACCGGTGTTCGAATCTCACACTCGCGGTTTAGGGGTTTGGGATTCTTTTGCCTCGCGCCCAACTAGGACAAGCCCGCATTGCAGGGTTAGGGCTCAAGGTTACCACCCCGCAGATGTCCTCGATTCTCCCTGGTACGCTTGCCCGCCCCCTACGTGCCGCCAAACCAATCCTGGTGTTTGTTTTCGCTACTTTTTATGTCTCAGCAAACTACTTGTTTTGCCGGCTTGTGCATGTGCGCAGACCGATGCTACGCTTTCGGACTTGCACAAAACCCGAAAGGTCCCCATGCCAGGGTTGCTGAGTGCGGAAACCTTGTCAACTTGTAGATGCTTCTGTATGCTTCAATTATTTTGCAATTGGTGAGGCATCACGCTGAATATATTCTTCAATAAGTTGAAGCTTGTTTCTGGGCACAACTGTATGAGCAGTAACGACAAGCAATTGCATTTTCGCGGGTAGCTCAGTGGTGGTCCCCACAAACCCATCTACCCAGACGTATTCGAACGCTTCCGTGCACAGCGGTTCGCTGCCGAATCGGCATAAAGCTTAATTTGAGTTGTTTTACTTCGGAAAACGAGGGAAACAGTAGGACCAGTGGTATTGAAAAAACGCTTTCCTTGTGTGTTGTTTGGGGGAACTCGAAAAAGACAAGCGATGGGACTCCTCATAAGCCGTGTTTCGCTAGCAAACCCACCACTTGCATGTGTCCTGGAGTACCCCGAACCGTACATATGTCTTGAGACGCACACGTCCATGCGCTGACTTTCGAAAACATGCAACCTGACTGGAGACTTCTAGCAATCAGAGTGCAAGATGATGAGCCCTCCCTTACGCAGGCAGCAGGACTGCTCACCACTAGTGCACTAGTGCTCGGACTGCCGGGGTGCTCCTTCCAGCTCTCACGGCGGCTTCCAAACGAGTATATACAGTCTGGGGTCTGGAGGTGAGCCATGTGTTCCTTTGCCGTTCCTTCCGACTGCTTTGCACGCTGTTGTAGCTGCAATGTAGGCTCTAATGAAATGACACAACAAGCAGAACACCAACTTTCATCGTTGCTGAGTTTACTCATGTGTTCGTGCTATTTCATGAAAGCCCCTCTCCCAAACGTTGCCCCACCTGATAAAACCACTGGCAGCCACCTGAAATGCTGCGACGATTCTCTGAGACATGCTTCAGAAAAGCGCATGAAATGCTGTAACAACCTCGGGACCCACAAGGAGCCCGCCTGACATGCGGCAAAAACCAAAGGGTTTGATTGAAATGCTACAAAGGCTAACGGAGCTCATTGAGACACCGCGTGCGTTTGATAAACATATATAAACGTGGGGGAGGGTGGGGGAGGCTGAGTGAAGGCATGGTTTCTGGCTGTGGGTTCGCTTAAGCGTCAGCGAAGCATTGCCTCGTGTCTCCTATTGATTTGCACAATACGAGAACAATCCTTACACGAGGTCTATCGGAGAACTGCGCAAACCCTTCGGAAGGTTTCTTATATCGAAACCACCACACTGTTTCGAAAGGTCTCACGCTTTTTCTAGAATCTAGAAGAGCAATAGCAGCGAGGAGTATCCGGCCTTAGATGTAGAGTCTGTAGAGCATCAGGAATGGTACTAAGGGAGTGGCCGGTAATGGGAGAGCTATCCCTCGGCAATGAAAGTTACCACCCAAGACTCTACACCCAAAGTCCCAGCACCCTAAACCCAACATGCTGCACACAAGGGCCCACGAGTCGCACCTGCTTGCATGAATTCGGCCTCCAGAACTCTGCCGTTCCGAGATGGTGGACAAGGATCAAATAGATCTGAAGGCTTTAGGTTTTACGAGGGTTCAAAGGGTTCTACAGCTTGCCAAGTTCAGGGATGCTCAAGGTTTCGCATCTGTGCAGGTATATAATACATTGACATATTTTGACACAATATACTTATTTGCCAATATGTATACAGGCATGTACAAGTACGCACAATCTACCGTCAGAGGTTTCATGTCGAATCTGTGTGCGAGAGTTTGGGCTTCGTGTAGGTGTGAGCTTGCAAGGTTTATGGTTCAATGCTTGGCACAGCAGTATCCTTAGTCTTCGCATATCCACCGGTTAGGCCTACTCTACCAGCTTATGGCGTGGTCTTCAGGGAAATCCTAGACCCTAACCGAAGCCCTTATCGCACTTATTCATACTCCTGCTTGCAGAGTTCACTAGCCCAAAGGTTACTTACTCGACGACTTAGCCATGTAGAACTCTGAAAAAACTTGCTAAATCCCTGTAACACCCTGAAAAACCCTTAATTCCCGAGCCACGCCTGCAGCCCTCGGAACCATGGCAGCGTCCACATGCTGGCCCGAGGCTATGCTCTTAGGAACTCATGGCTTTAAGGCTCCTGTCGTTTCGGTTTCGGCTTAAAGTCGTTAAGGTTTAGGGCTTATAGGGCTTATGGCTTTATATTGGGGGCTTCAAGCTTGTGGGCTTTCAGCGTGTGGTGGTTTGCAGGTCTGCGGCTGAAACCCACTCAGGGTGCGCTGCGGGGCTTCGAAATGCTTGGGTGTACGGCTGGGGGATTTGGATAATGAGCTCAGTAATCAGTACCAGTGAAGGAGCAGCGGCGTCAAGACTAGACCAGATTCCACTCCTATATGACTATATGTCTGACACCGTCTAAGCCCAACTCGGTTTTGAGTGGTGCTCATATGACTTTGCTATGCCAGCATGCCCCCTTGAAGGTCTTCTTTAAACTACATGTAACTTGGTAAGAAGCTAACTAAGCATCACATCAAGCCGATACACCTAGAAGCAGACTTTACATCATCAGAAGCTAGATGACAGAACCACGGGTAAATTTGATGAAGCTTTTGAAGGACCCCCAAGACATGCGAAGCGAATGATCCTTGAGGCGCGTATCATGCGGGGGTTCATCGCCACCCTCGGCCCGAGTCTGCCATGGAATTTGTTCTCATCCGCCCTCTAGTATTCTTCAGTCTTGCTACGGCTACGGTGTCTCTTCTGATACTCCTGTGCTTGGTAGATGCGCTAAGCCATCAACATCATCTTGCCTGTCATCTGCACATCCGTCTTCATTTTGATCTTCATCAGCAAACACACTCTTCAGATCCTTTCAGCTTATTCACACTCACCGTCACCATCCCACAATCATCAGCAACAAATTCAACACGACACGTGTCAGCAACAACAGCATGTAACAGCAACATGTCCAGTGTGCTGCTGCAGCAGCACCAGCACCAGCATCAGCACCCCAGCTCCACCACCGTCGCGGCAGCAACAGCAGCAGCAACAGCAACGACAACGACGGCAACGGCAGCGGCAGCCGCCTCAGCAGCAGCAGCAGCAGCAGACAGCAAACAGCAGACAGCAGACAACAGACAACAAACAACACACGGCAGACAACAAACAATAAGCAACCACCACCACCACCACCACCACCACCGCGGCCGCAGCAGCAGCCGCAGCCACAGCCACAACAGCGACACCCACGGCAACTACAACGCCAGCGGACCACCGCAGCCTCCAACCCTTTATGTCGCAGAAACAGACAAGGTCATTCCCGGGTCATTCCCGCTGAGTGGATCCCCGACACGGCGGCAAGGGGCACCCCATAGCACAGTGGGAGACAACCATACTGAAGGCATCCCAAAACAATTCGCAAAACGACTTCGACTTGGCTCAAGAGAGAGATTCGTCAAATGGGCCGTCGCCGGGGAAAGTCGCAGTCAGGAGTCCGCCCTTTTGTGACTTTGGGCCACACCTGCCCTTGGATTTGAAGGACAACAGCAAATGAAGCAGCGTTTAGGTTTAGGCAAAACGGGCACAGTAGTGGAATACTCAACACGGCCAGCTCAGCGCCCTCTCATCTGCACTGAGGCTCTTAGGAACAAGGAATCAGCTCCGAGAGGAGACCCCCCAATTGAATCTGCAGGTCCTCATGTAGTCTGGCAGGAAAGCCTTCAAGGTGTCAGCTGCCCCACTTCCGCTCCTCGCATGCAAAGTCTAATCGAGGCTCAGCCTCGGGCTCAGGCAGGATTCGGCTTGATAGAGAGATATCGCCACACAAACAAGACCAGCTAGACTCAAACAGCGGCAAGCCCATGGTTGGTCTCGACCTTGGCAGCATTGAAATCCAAAACTCTGCATAGATAAAGACAGCTGAGGTTCTTTGAGCGCTTCTCGGACACTTTGTAGGACTTTGCCCGGTCCTGGCAATCATTGCGTTTGGTGAACTGGTTCCTACATCTCCTCCTGCTGCTTCCATTTCACTGCGGGAAATGTATATGGAACTTTTGAGGCCTGTCGATCAGACGTTGTAGGAAGGAGGAAGCGCGGCTTTGCCGCGTCCGGGTCGTGTGTTTCATGTGGCGGCATTCTCGGGCGGATGTGCTCAAGAATGGCCGGTGTCGAACAGATCTGAATGGAATCTACAGCGAATCTGGGTATTGCCGCGGCTTTCGACCCGCGGCAGGGCGAGAGCGTTAGCAACAGCATTCGCGGCAAAAGTTGTGCTGACTACCGTTATGTTTTGCCTTCTGCATTGCTTGGTCGGATCTCTGGCCGAGGCTTGTTGACTTAACCGTCTGTTGAGCCCCATGGTGCCTTTTTGCGAGCTGATGCTTGTGGATTGGCGGCTGGGTTTGCAGCTTTGCGGCACCGGATGCAGCCCAGACGGGGCCGGCCCGGGCCTGAAGGTGCTATCAGCAAAAAAGCGCTGTCAGAGTCGGGCTACTGCTGAAACCCAGACAACCAGATTACAAGTGCTGGCCCTCCGAAAGGTCTCTCAAGCGTCCTTGGCTTGTTCGGCCACTTCCTGCATCCGGCAGGTTGCAGGACAATGTCACTAGGATAGACAGGAAGGTCTCTGAATCCGTGCGGTGACAATGAGATGAAAGAAGGTAGGCAAGCAGACAAACAGACAGGTAGCAGTACAGGTAAACAAAGCAATAAGGGCACATAGTATATCGGGGCTCAGAAAGACCGACCGGCTGACCGACAGACATGTCTACAAGCTTTTGCTCAGGAGGCAAGCCATGAAATGCTTGCCTTAAATCACAAATTCTGCCAGTAACAGCGATCCGAGCATTAACGGGCAAGCCTCGGACACATGTACCAGAAAACACAAACAGGTAAACACTGTGCCAACCGCAAGCAATCCCACCAGCAAGAGCGAGAGACAGAGGAGAGGATGATAGAGGAGAGGGAGGCACGTATGCATGCGTGTGAATGTTTGCATTCATATATGTATACGCATGTGTAAATGCACCACCCCGCGGGGCCCGCTCGAGAAGGTCTCATCGTGTCGACATTGCAGAGGTGCGTGAGGACTGCAGTGTTTACAAGTCCGGCAAGTGGCAGCAGAATCATCTGCACCGGACTGCGCGTCTGCAGAGCCCGCAGGAACGTAGGACGGGAACTGCCCTCCAGACCCAGCAAGTGGTGGGCGGGGGCAGGGGTTTGTGCACCTTGAACCTGGTCGTTTTGGCAGCTGGAACCATGGGTTTGATGCCAACCTCGAGAACCAGCTGTCAAATAGACCGGGGTTGCGTTTCCAAAGGAGAATTCATTGGGAAGGCCTCGGATTTAAGTTATGTAATTCTTGTCTCCTTGGAGGAGACAAACCGCATGGTTTGGTCCCTAAGATTTTTGGTTTACCTTCTTCTTCAATAGATAAGGACGTAAAACCAAACAATGCTAGGGACCAGGGCTTTGGTTTGTCCCTCTGAGGAAAACTTAGACCAACAATCTTAGGGACCCGGGCCGCGGTTGGTTTGTCTCTTTAAGTCTTTGGAGAGCCCGGACCAGAGCAGGGTGGCAAAGCAACCCAGGATGAGGGGGATACTCCCTGCACCAAAAAAAAGATGTGGGAGACACTCCGCCAGAAAAGATCAAGGGATGAGGGGGGCACTCCTTGTGATTGAAGGTCAACAGCGCCTTAAAAGGATGATGGGGACACTCCTTGCGATTCAAAGTTTTCCAGAGCACCATCGCCAGAAAACATGAGTGGGACAATCCTTGCGATGGAAGGTTTTCTACAGCATCATCGCCAGACATGAAGGTACAGAAGGGAGGAGGGGGGTACTCCCTGCGATTGAAAGCTTTATCTTCAGAGCACCCTCACACAAAGAGACAAATTGCGAACCTACGCTGCAGATGTTGGGTTTAGGTTCTCCTCCAAAGAGACCAGTCACAAGCCTTGGTCCCTCAGGTTTTTGGTATAAGTTCTCCCCCAATGGAGCCGGTCTTAAATTCCAAAATCTTGGGGACCAGGGCTTGCGATTTGACCCTCAGGAGGAAAACTTGGACCCAAAATCTTAAGGACCAGAATTCACGAAGGGTCTCTTTGAAGAACCCGGAGCAGAGCAGGCGGGGGAAGGCAAAGCGGCGCCAGGGCGACACTCCTTGCACTTGGAGGTTTTCCAGGACATCATAACTATCATCACCAAATAAATAAGAGTGACAATCCTTGCGACTCAAGGTGTTCTAAAGAATCATCGCCAGAAAAGGTGAAGAGATGATGGGGACACTCCTTGCGAGTGAAGGCTTCCTGGAGCATCATCGCCAGAAGAGATGAAGGGATGAGCGGGGCACTCCTGGAAATTGAAGGTTTTCCAAACGCCCTATCCGAACGAGACAAATTGCAAACCTAGTCTTTCTTATTAAGATTTGGGCTTTAAGTTCTTCTTCAAGGAGACAACTCGCAAGGCTTGGTCCCTAAGACTGTTGGTATAAGTTCTTCTTCTAAGGACGTAAAACCAAACAATGATCGGGACCAGGGCTTGCGGTTGGTCTCTTTAGAGGAAAGCTTAGACTAAACATATTAGGGACCCGGGCCTGCGGTTTCTTCTTCCTGCTTTTCGGATGCACTTCTATGCGATGCGTCCGAATCCTGACGTGCTGCTTGCGTGAGCGAAGCACGTGAGTGTGCGCAACGACAACCTTGCATGTCAATATCATCGAATCAACTGTGTGGATCCACCGTTGCCGCTTCTGCGAAAACTCTTGAATGCTCCAAGGTCATGTTGGCATAAATTCCGTCTCAACCATGGCTTTTTGGTTGTGCCCATGCACTTCCCAGTGATGTTCCTTTGCTTTCTGTTTGCGTATGCCGACGGAAGCAGTCGGTCCTTCCACATGCTCGAACAAGTTTTTGGATAAGAGATACGAAAAACCCGAAGTCGACTTCGAAAGAAAATCGAATGTGGAGGCCTTGCCACCATTGCGGCGGCGGTTGAATAGAGGCTTGCATGCATCGGAGACGGGCGAGCAAATGATGACCGTCATGTCGTTTCTAGCAAGATTCATCCATATCCGACAAGAACAACGTCGTTTCCACTTCATGTTTCCGAAACCTGGAACTCGTCTGACGGCAATGACAATGAAAGCCTTTTCTACCTGATAGTAAGGATCAATTAGATATAGGCATATACAACCATAAAGCATCATATTCGTCCGAGGCTTCTGTCAATCTGGCCTGGCGATCTCTCACGGGCCATAGTCCCATCAGTCGAGAACAAGCACACGGTCGTATGCGTCCTAGTGCGCGCACAGACTGTTCGTACATGGAGACGTGAATCTTTGCATATTACAAATCCATGTTCCCAGCTACCAAATAAACATGGTTTAAGATGGCCATGGGAGGGGGCGGGGGGAGGATGGCTAAATGATGCTAAATGCATTGGAATGACAGAATGTATCGGAGGTTGCCTGTGCCATGTTGTAGTGGGTGACAACAAGCGTGCAGAAGAACCCTCCCCTTCAGTGTCATTTTTGGCACTCGCACTCGACAAGCAGGCGAGGGTCCAGGCTCTCGGTCATACAGTGTCATATTCGAAACCATATCCCGGGGGCTGCTATACTTTGCTGCCGTTTGTAATTGAACGCACCAGATAAATACAGCAGGGATCATGTGCGCGAATGTGCGCGAAACATAGTACAGGTTCCAGAAGAAATGTGGTGACGCTGTTGCATGCTAAGAAACCCAATGTTGAAGCTAACCGGTCTGTGACTCATGTTCTGAAATGCTTGGCCTGTTGTATGGACAACCTTCTTGCAACCGCATTATGAAGCAGTAAGTCCAAAATGGGAAAAGCTGCAGGATTAGACGGCTTTCACTGGTGATACGCGGACTGCAGTAGGGATCAGCACGGCGCTCTTGTCGGGGTTGCAGAGGTCACGGGGGCTTTGATGAACGAGTGCATTGATTTTGGAAGGCAGGAATTGAAGCGGGGTCGATCAAATAGTTCCCCAAACAGCGAAGTATTGGGGTTCTCAATTTGTGCAAAAAAGGGGATAGTGTGACGCGCCTCACCGCGGACTAGCCGGATTTGTCTCCCGTCAAAAACTCAATTTAACCTGTTGTCTCTGCTCTGTCTGAGTCTGGGAGCCGGATGCTGTGACACGCCTCGCCGGGGACTGGCCGGATTTGTCTCCCTTCATAAGCTCATTTCAAACTGTTGTCTCCGCTGTTGTCTCTGCTCTGTCTGAGTCTGGGAGCCGGATGCTGTGACGCGCCTCGCCGGGGACTAGCCGGATTTGTCTCCCGTCACAATGTCAATTTAAACTGCTGTCTTCGCTGTTGTCTCCGCTCTGTCTGAGTCTGGGAGCCAGATGCTGTGAGGCGCCTCGCCGGGGACTAGCCGGATTTGTCTCCCTTCACTTCATACTCTCAATTTAAACTGTTGTCTCCGCTCTGTCTGAGTCTGGGAGCCGGATACTGTGACGCGCCTCGTCGGGGACTAGCCGGATTTGTCTCCCTTCATAATCTCAATTTAAACTGTTGTCTTCGCTCTGTCTGAGTCTGGGAGCCGGATGCTGTGACGCGCCTCGCCGGGGACTAGCCGGATTTGTCTCCCTTCATTTCATACTCTCAATTTAAACTGTTGTCTCCGCTCCACTGTTTTCTCCGCTCTGTCTGAGTCTGGGAGCCGGATGCTGTGACGCGCCTCGCCGGGGATTAGCCGAATTTGTCGCCCTTCATAGTCTCAATATAAACTGTTGTCTCCGCTGTTGTCTCCGCTCTGT
>CAJNDV010011024.1:27360-44245 GCA_905221635.1 Symbiodinium sp. CCMP2456
ACCCTGAACCGTAAACCCTTAACCCTTAACCCTGAACCCTAAACCCTAAACCCTGAACCCTGAACCCTGAACCCTGAACCCTGAACCCTTGACCCTAAACCCTAAACCCTAAACCCCGAACCCTGAACCCTAAACCTGCCCAAGCCGCAGGAGCCTCGAGCTCAACACCAACACCCGACTCCTACTCCGTAAGCCTCTCCTTGGGGACGAAAGGACCCTTATAAGTAAGGGCCCTATACCCTTATCTTGGTGTTCTTCTGGTTGGCTCTTACGTAGGACTTTAACTTTTTGGGGTTTCTATATGAACTATATTAAGGGTTTAGGGTTTAGGGTTTAGGGTTTAGGGTTTAGGGTTTAGGCTAAAAGTTTAACTTTTAGGAGGGGTTCAGAAGTCAGCCAAGTTATACGATGGATCCCGATAAGGTATATGAACCTGAAGCCCTTTTGGGGTTCATTTCGTCCTTTAGGTTCTTGCAATCTTAAACGTTTACCTTTTTGGGTTCAGGGCTTTAGGTATTAATTTTGGGCTCAGGGTTTTGGGTTTTAGTTTTGGGTTCAGGGCTTTAGGGTTTAATTTCGGGTTTAGGGTTTTGGCTTTTAGTTTTGGGTTCAGGGATGAAGCCCCATACCAGGTGTGGAAGGATCAGCTAAAGCGCTAAACCCTAAACCCTAAACCCTAAACCCTAAACCCTAAACCCTAAACCCCATACCAGGTGTGGAAGGAGCAGCTGAAGCGCGGCCTCACCCAAGAAGTGGGGGACGAGCTGCCGGACAGGCCATTGCCCCAAGCCTTGGGGAGCAAATGACCCTGATAAGTAGGGGCCCATAGCCCTTATCCTATGAATCCCTATATGGTATATGAACCTAAAACCCTTTTGGGGTTCATTTCGTCCTTAATTAAGGAGGGTCCACCAAACAAGGGGTGCCCAATATAGTTTAGGGGCCTAAACAATTAAACAATTACCAATGCGATTTTTGGGGCGTCCCTTCTTAGAATTGTGGTATAAAGTACCACAAAACCCTATTCTAATTATTCCCTACATCATAAACCCTAGACCCTAAACCCTAACCCTAAACCTAAACCTAAACCCTAATTCTTATTTTAACTATTCAGGCCACTACATTAGACACCAAGTAGCCGGATCCTCGTTACCTGGAGGTTCATGGGACTTACAAGTCCGGGTTGCTACAAACCTAGAATTCTAAGGGGTACTTAGAAATAATTTATAATCTTTGGCTACTATAAACCCTAAGAAGCAGCTGAAATTATATTTTTTGCTAGGGGTCTAAGTTCAGTATAGAATTACCTATACCTGAATTAGTTGGAGGAGTCTCTTGAGCTGATTGGAGCAAGTTAGGGTTTAGGGTTTAGGGTTTAGGGTCCAGGGTTTAGGGTTTAGGGTTTAGGCTTTGGCGAAGTGGAAAGCCTGTTGCAAAAAAAGGGGGTTGTTGAAGCGAGCACACTCTCTGCAGGCAGTGGCAGTACTCGCTGGCGTGATCCAGACCCTCATGGACCTGGAGCAAGCCCTGCCAGCTAATTACTGATGCTTTCTCAGGGAAGCTGTGGGATCTATAGGGTTTAGGGTTTAGGTCTGGATGCAGGTTGGGATTCAGACTTGAGAGCCTCGATTTGCCTTTTGATGTATGTTGAGGAGTCTTTCATCGCAAACTACACAAGGGCCTGAATCACCAGTGGCTTCCTAAACCTCATTACTTCAAAGCACCGGTGCGTCAATTGCTTTCGAGTCCCTCGCGGGGCCTGTTACCACTTCAATTGCCACTTCAATTGACTTATGTAAACCCCCTCCACGGGGGCTAATTACCACTTCAAATGCCACTGCAATTGACTTATATGAACCCCCTCCGAGGGGGCTACCACTTCAATTGCCACGTCAATTGACTTATATAAACCCTCTCCGCGGGGGCTACCACTTCAAATGCCACTGCAATTGACTTATATAAACCCCCTCCGGGGGGGCTACCACTTCAATTGCCACGTCAATTGACTTTTAAACTTACACGCCTGAACCTGGCTCAGCCTACTCTATATGCAACAAGGAGCTACTATATATCTTTCTATTTATCTATCTATCTCTCCATCTATCTATCTGCTAGTACACGGTGAAGTGCAATTGGAGGGCAGGGAACCCTCAATTAGTTGAAGTGGGCCTGTGAAGCAAGAAATGACATGTCCCACAGCCGGGGTTTAGGGTTTGGGTTCAGGGTTTAGTTTAGGGTTTTGGGTTTTGGGTTTAGGGGTTTAGGGTTTAGGGTTTAGGGGTTTAGGGTTTAGGGCATAGGATTTAGGATAATAGGGTTTAGGGTATCCCACAGCCGTCCCTACAGAGCGATCATTGCCGAAATCTGGCAGCATCGGAAGCTCACCAGAGAGGCATTTCGCATCAGGGTCTTGCCAAATTTCGGAGCTCACAGTTCCTTATCTTCATTATAGTCTACTGGGCCCCGAAACCCTATTCTGATCATTAAGGCTTCTGTATTACCCCAGGTGACGTGCAGCGCCCTTCTATAAACTACGGCAGATTCAGGTAGATTCCGGTTTAGGGTTTAGGGTTTAGGGTTTAGGGTCCCTAAACCCTAAACCCTAAACCCTAAACCAGATTCCTTCATTACGGGCTCGCAGAGTCTCCAGGTACTTTGGGTGCAGACGGTTTAGGGTTTAGGGTTTAGGGTTTAGGGTTTAGGGTTTAGGGTGGCGTTTACCAGTTTAATACGTGCGGAGCTATCTTGAACATGTTTACGATCCTTAAAACTTATGAGCAACATCCTTTGTCCAGAACTGTTGGCAGAAACGCTCTTTTAGAGAAGTACCCACGTGATAGTTGGTTCCGGGTCCGGAGACTACTATAGAAGCCTAGAAATATTATCAATACTATTCCTTGGGTTCTTTCAGGAGCCCAAAACCCTATTGTAATTATCAAGTCCCCTACATTACCCTAAGTGTCAGAAAGCTCTAAAACAGCCCTGGACGCCGCAGGATGTGGCTCGGAGCAGAGCACGTGCAGAAAAGGCCTCTCGGCCGGGGCCTGGTTTTTTGGTCGTCGGTTGGTCGTTTTAGTGGTAGCGGAGCCCCCGATAGGGTGGGGGCCTAGTTGGTTCTTTGGTTGGTTTAGGAGGCCTCGGTCGTGAGGTCACCTGATAGAGTAGCATCCTGGGCCATGGACCGGGTTGCGCGTGATGCTTCGAGCGGTCGGCGTGGGCAGTCTCAGGCAGCCTCGTCTACCCCAACGGACCGTGCTGAACATAGCACCCCAGACTCTGCAGAAACAGTGATGGGCGTTGGTGGAGGGCGTGAATGGACTCCCTCTGTACGAGGCCGGCCCGAAGTGTTGAGCCGAGAGAGCTTTCGTCATTGGCAAGAGGACGAGCGGCAGGATGTGTGGGACGATCAATGGAGCAGCTGGTCCTCCTGGCAGTCTCAAGGAACCAGCTGGGAAGATCCGTGGTCTTCCTATCTTGACCGTCGTCGTCCTGGGTGGCGCCGATACCGAGATGACGATCAGTATGAGAACTGGGGCTATGTGCAGGAAGAGGATGATGAAGACGAACCTCCTCCTACGCCCCCGGGCTCAATGGTGCCATTTCCTCGTTTGCTCTCTCGTCGGGAGAACAGTCCGGAGCCGAAAGAGCCTCCCGTGCCGAGTGGAATTCTCCAAGGAAGCCGGGTGCTGACTGCGCCAGCACCGGGATTTCCTCATGCTTTTCAATTACCCGATCATCCCCAAGAACATCGTGGAACAAGAGCAGTACAACCAGATCTTCACCTTTGTCCCAGCGATCAGCCGCAAGAACATCATGGAACAGGAGTAGTACAACCAGATCTGCACCTTTGTCACAGCGATCAGGCGCAAGAACCTCGTGGAACAGGAGTAGTACGACCAGATCTGCACCTGTGTCGCAGCGATCAGGCGCAAGAACCTCGTGGAACAGGAGTCGTTCGACCAGATTTACCTCAGCAGGTCCCGGGGGTCACTTTTGCGTCTATGACCGGTGTTCAGGACAGTCAGCGCCAGGGGTCCAATGGCTACGGCAAGGAACAGAAGTCAGGGGACACCGGAGGCAGTGGCGGATATCTTCGTCTGCATAGCTCCTTCCCGCCAGAGTTCAGGGCGAAGCCAGGGGAGTCATGGAAGGACTACTGGAGGTCAGTTGAGTTTTGGCTGGCTTCGGAAGGGTCCAATCTTCCAGCGTCAGTGCGTGGCGCAAGGCTGATGCAGTCCATGAAGGAGCGGGCGGGCAAGATCGTGGCCCACCTCACTGTCAACGACGTGGCCGCGGACAATGGGGTGCAGCGCATCAAGGATGAAATGGAGAAGTCGCCGATAATCCGGCTGTTGGAACACAAGGAAGTCGACAAGACTCGCAAGAAGTTCATGCGACTATGCCGGCACCCTCGCGAGTCGTTGGAGTCGTTCATCAATAGGGCCTCGATCTACAGGCATGAGAATGATAGGTGCCAGAACTACCGCGTGGGCACGAAGTTCTACCTTGGGCACCTCCTGGATGCCGCGAAGCTTACGAACAAGGACGAGGCCTTGGTGAAGACGGCAGCTGGAGGATTGCATGATGAGAACAAGGTCGTCAATGCGATGTTGGAGCTGGCAGAGCAGTTGGAAGGGAAGCCGGGCTACCCGATTGCGAAAGGCGAGCCCAACCTGCATGACGATGACGAGTACCTCTTCCAGAAGGGCCGCGAAAAGGAGCGCGAGGAGCCGGGCCCTACGCGAAAGCCTTTCCACCGAGGAGGCCGGGGCCATGATGGAAGGTTCCGGAAGAGCCATAAACTGGCCAAGCGGTGGAAACAGGTGTTCCATGCCATCCTGGAGGACGAGGACGATAACGAGGACGAGGACTCCAGCGTGCACAACCAGACTTCGAGTGACGAAGAGGACGACCGCGACGAGGGCCCGGAAGCAGGCAACGAGAGGGAAGAGGAGAGTGCCTCCGACTCCTCTGCTCTGCCCGCGGAGGTGTACGCCCAGGAGTACAAGGCCAAGAAGAAGGTGAACGAGATACGCCAGATGAGGCAGTTCTTCCAGAAAGGGACGAATCCCGATAAGACCAAGGCCTGGGTTCGCGAACAGCAGAAGAAGGAGCCATGCTTCCTTTGTGGTCGCCTAGGCCATTGGAGCCAAGAGTGCCCCAACCGTGCTCGCAGTTCAGGTCGCCCGCCACATGCAGTGAATGCGGTGGCTGGCAATTTCACGAGTGACCGGGGACAATGGGACTTGCTGGAGACCATGGCCGGTTACATGAGTGCTGCGAGCCAGTCTTCAAGTGCTAGGACGTCGGGATGCTTTATGGTTTCAGGTCATGTCAATGCCTACCAGTCCAGCGTTGTAGATCACGAATCGTTTTGGGCCATGCGTGAACTACATAGCAGTCTGATCCTTGACATTGGTTGCATGAAGTCGGTGGCGGGCACTAAGTGGACGAACCAGCATATCCAGAGGCTTCGTGGATTGGGGCGCTGGATGAAGGCTGTCAAGGAGAAGGAGAGTTTTCGGTTTGGGGATGGGCATGAGCTTTGTAGTGAGTATGCCTTTATCTTCGAAGCGACTATCATGGGAGTTCGAGTGCTACTTCGTATCAGCGTGGTCCCTGGTGATTGTCCTCCCTTACTGTCGAAACCTGCGTGCACTCAGTTGGGCCTCGTTATAGATACAGAGAATCACACGGTGTCTTCTCGCAAGCTTAAGGTGAGCAAATATGGCCTTACCCAGACATACGGTGGCCACTACGCCTTGCCCATTGCTGAGTACACTGCAGACATGCCCCCGATGCACGACCCCAACCTCCCGGAATATGTTGAGGCGATTCCCGTGTATGTGATGACTGAGCCTAAGGACTCGTTTGTGCAATCTTCGACAGCCCCGACAAAGGCCCCGGGGCATTCGTTGAGGTCCTGGACTCGTCACGACAAGGGAGTGATGAACACTGTGGGCCCAGGGAATCGAGGACCTCCTTGGAAACATGTTGTGCATCGAACAGTATATGACACCCAAACCGGAACGAAGATACTTGATGAAGCAGTTTCCGAGACCACTCGTGTTCGGCAGCCTCTGCAATGCGTCAGTGACACGACTACTATTTTCATGTTCCGGGTGCCGGGCTCTCTCAGCAATTCGGAAACCTTTTCGATGAGTGCCTTCCCGTCCCCCTCGCCGAACCCAGCTTTGACTCATGGTGAAGCGCAAGGAGGACATCCCCGCGAAACCCTCAACGGCCCAAGGCAGCCGCCCGGAGCACCACAAGATCCACGACGCGGACTCGGACACGAGCAACTCGGCGGCCCTCAAGGGAGGATTCTCGGACTGGTCCCGAGCGAAGGAGGACAAGGAAAGGCCGCGACGACCGAAGCCTATCATCAAGGGCAACTTCGCCCGGAGGAGTGCAGCCAGTCGCTCCAAATCAGCCGAGAAGGCCAAGGGAGCCGTGATGACCGAGCGGATGCGAAAAGGGAGCCCCTCGAGACCGAGGAGCCCGGCGGCGCGACCATCCAAGAACAAGGCGAGCTCATCGGAGGCGCCGGGAACGCCATCCTCCATCAGGTCGTCCGCGACCATCGCGAGTCTCAAGGCACAGGCGGCGGAGCTCGAGGAACGAATTTGGCCGCACATGGATCCCACCACGATCATCACGGAGGGCTCGAAAGCAACGAAGGCGTACTGGATTGCGCGAGTGGAAGTCTTGAAGGAGGAGCTGGGCTTCTGCAAGGGCCCGGCGGCGATGGACGAGGATGCGGACAAGCCGATTGGGGATGGCGAGCGCGACTACGAGACCCTCTCGGTACCTCCTCGAGCACCCAGAGGGCGACCTGCGGTGACCAATCCGATGCCGAAGGTGGCTTCCTCAGCGCACGCAGCCAAGGTGGAGCGACACAAGGCCCTAACCGACCACGCGGCGCCGTTCCCAACGATCTCAACGAGATTCTCAGACGACCTGGTCGTGAATGCCATGATCTCCATCCAGAGCCAGCTCTTCACCTTCAAGTGGAAGACGTTTGTGTGGATGGTGCGCATCCGAGAAGCGGTGAGGCTCGAAATGGGAGACCAGGCCAAGTGGCGCCGCAATGCGAGGTGGTTGATGAGTCTGTTCGGCAAGCAACTCGGAGCTCTATGGGGCCATCTGGGAGCAGCCCGGCAGCTCACGAACGACTTCAAGCACATCCACCTCATGAGGGGGAACGATCCAGTACGAAGCCGTCGAGAGGACTAGAGCAACGACTTCGCCAAGGAGCCACGAAGGGGCAGCGCATTTTGGGTCTGATGACCTTGATGGCTTCATGGGGCGTCGGCTACAATGTCTTGGAGCTCTTCCCGACCGGTGCCTGCTGGACCGAGCAGGCTGTGGGCACTGGATGGCAGTTTCCGGGCCCCATCTGGGACAACCGAGCGGCCCCAACTTGGAAACAAGCTCGATGGATCAGCAAACAAGTTCGCCAGGCCGCCCCCGACGTGCTGATCCTCGCCCCACCAACCGGGCCGTGGAGTACCTGGAGTCGGAGCTCATCCAAGGAGACGACGGCCGCGAAGGTGGAATATTGGCCAATGTGGCATTTGATCTGGGAACTCTGGAAATACCAGAGTGATCGCGGAGGCCTAGTTCTACTACAATGGGGCAGCCATGCCGCCCCACCTTGCGGAGACGAACTTCGAGAACTAGGCCGGCGTTTCATGATGGAACACCCTGTCTACAAGGAGGCGATCCTCAACTTCCCGGAAACGCCCGAGCCCGATCCCATCTATGATGGCCGTGTGGACATGTGTATGTTTGGGTTGCTGGACCACCAGACAAGTAAGCCCTACAAGAAGACCTACCGCCTACATGTCAATGACCCCTGGTGGTGCTCCCAGCTTAGTAGGCAAGCTCAATGTTCACATCTTCCAGGACAACACCAAGGGCTAGAAGGAGTCATGGTCACGGAGGAGCTTCGGATACCTCGTCATGAATTTGCTCTTCGATGGCCCGCTGCTTGGGTTGAGCGACTGCTTACCACTGTGGCCGAGACCCTCCAGGTGAGAAGGGGTATGCCCCAGGAAGTCACGCAACTGGCTCTACATGAGCCATCCTCCTCACAAGTCGAGTGGGAAGCTGTGCCAGTGGAGGTCGAAAACTCCCCGGAGGGCATGTTGAGACACAAGCTCGGCGAGGTGACGGGTGACAAATACGACTATATCTACTTTGAAGGAGCCAGCGCGGCCCTTTCCAAACAACTTCGTACCACCCTCGCCCGTCTACATGTGAGTCTGGGCCATGTCTCGGCCGAGAAGCTGAAGCGAATGTTGCACCTGAGCGGGGCCAAGGACCACATCTTGAGTGCTGTGTCAGATCTGAGGTGCCAAATCTGTCAGTCGGTCACAAGCCCTACAAGAACACCCAAAGCCGCCTATGACCGACCCCAGCGCTTCAATGAGAGAGTTGTGGCAGACGTTTTCTTTGTGTGGGATGCCAACCAGACCAAGTACGCGGCCATCCATGCAGTGGACGCCTTCTCTTTGTATCAAGTGGCCTCGCTGATGCCTACGGCTAAGTCGGATTTGGTGGCCCACTTCCTCAAGAACTACTGGTTGGGCATCTTTGGGCCACCGGAGGTGTTGATGACGGATGCGGGCAACGAGTTCGCAGCACATACGGAGGCACTCTTACGTGCCTTTGATGTTCATCACGAAATGGTGCCTCCCTCGGCAAAGTGGAGAATGGGCTTGGCGGAACGCCGTGGGGCGGTGCTGAAGCTGCTGGCCATGAAGACGATCAAGGCCGTGACGGCGAAGGGCTACAGCGAGACCAAGGAGTGCCTAGTGGCCGCAGCGGCAGCCCGCAACAGGCAGATGCGGGTGGGAGGATTTTCTCCCGTACAAATTGTACTTGGGCGAGACGTGGCTATCCCTTCCTCCCTGTTGGCTCAGCTGGAGTCTGGTCACTTCCGCTATGTCGTCAACCAGGACTTGACCTTCACCGAGGCCAGGAGACGAAATGAACAAATTCGTCAAGCAGCTGAGCAAGCCTTTCTTTGGGCCGATGGGAGTGAAACACTCCGGAAGGCCCTCTCCTCCCGCACTCGCCACCCGAAGATGGAGATGTTGTAAGAAGGAGCTTTGGTGTACTTCTATGACCCTCCAGGCAGCCGCAAGGGCCTGCCTAAAAGACTCCAAGATCAAGTGTCTTGGACAGGACCTGGGGTGGTGGTGGCCTTGGAACGTCGAGGAGGGGCCATCAAGAGAGTGTGGATTCGTTACCGCAACAAGCTCAAAGGGGTCCCTTTGGAGTATGTTCGCTTGGCAGCCTTGGAAGAGGTAGAGAGTACCAAGGTATGCCAGGAGGCCCTACGAGAAGTGGAGAGAGAATTAGAAGGCGGACGACCCGATGTCGAGGAGATGCTGGACGATCACCTCGAGGAGCCCACTGACCCTCTCATGGCTTTCAGTGGAGATGAGGAAACCGCAGAAGAGGAGGAGGCGCCTCCCGACCCTACGAGGGAACCTCCGCGAGGCCCCGGATCAGTGCTTGATGATCTTCCGCTTCAATTTCATCGACGTCCTCCGCAACCTCCACCTCGAGAAGCCTCTCCCGCAGATGACCGCATACCGATACGCGATGTTGTGGCGAGTCCTCGACCCCTTCCGGAGGAACAACCCAACCGGAAGAAGGTCCGCTTCGATGAGGCGGTGAAAGCCACCGAGCAACACCTGAGCCGCATGAAGGCGGTGTTAGAACCCCGGAACCCGCAGCAAGGAGGAGATAGGGGCGAGGCATCGGCGTCTTCCGCGCCTATGGCAGGATCATCGACTACCCGACCGCATTCCACGGACGCACCTAGCCCGGGCGCGACGATGAGCCACCGCGGTTATGGTGTGCTACATGCATGTCGAGCTTGGAACCTCGAGGAGGCCACCAGGAGCCAGCGGAAAATGATTCGAGAGGCGCGACGCCGTGGATGGGAAGCGCATGGAATCACCGTGGACGCCCTCACGACCGAGATTATGGACTACATGGAGGAGATGTCTGAGGTTCCCAAGAACGTGAGTTGCGAACCCAACGAGTCCCCTTCGAGTGAGGTGACCAAGCCAGTCACAGGAAAGCCGCGACTGGAGTACAAGTGGACGCAACTCAGCGAGGACTGGAAGCAGGCGTTCATCGACCCCCTCCGCAAGGCGATCGACGCTTACGTGGACCACGACGCCTTGGAGCCCGTTCCCTTAGGACAGCCAATCCCTCCGGACAAGATTCTGCCGTCCAGGTTTGTGCTGACCAACAAGGGAGCCGAGCCGAGACACTAGAGGAGGCGGTCCTCAAGGCGAGATGGGTGCTAGCTGGCCACCGCGACAAGGAGGCCGGTATGCACGCGACGGAGGCCCCTACGGCGAGCCTGGTGTCCCATAACTTGATATGCTTCGTGAGCGCTCAGAAGAAATGGATTCTGAAGTATGCCGACATCTCGGCGGCCTTCCTGCAGGGGGAGAAGTTGGACGTTTCAAGGGTGGTGTACGTCAAGCTGCCGAAGGGCTACCCCTCGGAGATTAACGACCACCTCCTTCGCCGACTCAGCGAGCGAACCCGAGGAAGCCTACGTCACGACCTGGTCAAGCTGGTCAAAGGAGGCTTTGGACTGGCTGAGTCACCGAGGCTATGGTACTTGAGACTCAAACGCGGCCTCGAAGACGTGGGCCTCAAGGAGCTTAAACTGTCGCCCGGCACCTTTGTTTTTCACGTAGGCGGGGAACTACAAGGGATACTGGCGATCCACGTGGACGACATCCGCATGGCCTTTGCAGCAGCGTACGAGTATGTCCTGAACAACCTTCGGGAGAAGTTCCACTTCGGCGAGTGGAAGACGGCCACCGAAGAAGTGGTGAAGTTCTGCGGCCGGTGGGAAAAGCAGTGTCCCACCACTTACACCGTCACCATCAGCATGGATGGCTATGCTGAGAAACTGAAAGACCCACCGCAGCGCCCGAAGGATGACAGGAGCCCTCTCACTGACGCCGAGAGGTCTTGGGTCTCTTCCGTGGGAGGCCAGTTGAACTGGATGGCCCGACAAGGTCGTGCTGACTTGGCATTCGGGATCTCCCGCGTGCAGCAGATGAGCGGTGCCCGAGACCCCGAGACCTTGAAGGTCCTGGGACAACTGGTGACACGAGCGCGGCAACCGTACGAGTGCATCTTCCAACGAGTACCTGGAGAGCTGGATGGTTTGGTTTTCCTAGCGGTGAGCGATGCCTCGCACGGAAGTATGCCAAAGGGGCGCTCGCAAGGAGGCATGATGATCCTCTTGGCCAACGAGGAGGTCCTGGAGTCCGAGACCGTGGTCAACTGCGTCCTGTACCACAGCTCGGTCCTCAAGCGTGTGGTGAGGTCCAGTCTGGCAGCTGAGATTTCTCAGGCTGCTGAGACTCTTGAGCAATGCGACTACATCCGCACGGTCATGGCCGAGATCCTCGACCCGAACTTCCAGCTGGCTCAATGGCGATGGAGCGCGGGCCAATGGAAACAGGTCTTGGTGCTGGACTCCAAGACCGGCTACGACATCCTCAACTCCATAAGTCATGGAGAGGACAAGCGCCTTGCCATTGACATCGCCATCTTGAAGGAGTCGCTGTACGAACCGATGGCGAACAGATGGGTCCGCTGGGTGCCCGGCTTGACAATGCCATCGGACGGCCTCACCAAAGAAGCCGGAAACCCCATGAGAGACATCATCATGCGTGGAGGCCCCTGGAGTCTCAAGGACAATCCAGCAGCCCAGAGGCTTCGTGAAGAGGCGGGACACCGGAAACGGCAGTGTCGTGAACGCCAGAAAGTCCGGGAGCAAGATTTTGAGCAGAAGCGACAAGCACAGAGTGCAAATGTCGCTCTTTTGTAAAGATGCCGTCCAGGGCTCCAATGGGGGCTGGTGTCAGAAAGCTCTAAAACAGCCCTGGACGCCGCAGGATGTGGCTCGGAGCAGAGCACGTGCAGAAAAGGCCTCTCGGCCGGGGCCTGGTTTTTTGGTCGTCGGTTGGTCGTTTTAGTCTAAGGGTCCAAAGGACCCAATAAGTAGGTACTTTGGTTATGGGTAGTAGTTATCTAGGTTAATATTTTGGAGAGTATATATTTATTAGGTACTTAGACCCTTTGGGTTACGGACGCTGATGTGAGAAGCCTCTTGTCTTGGGCTCAGAGACTGTGCAGTCACCTTAGGCGCTCGTCTTCGAACCTGTCAGCCTCCCTTAGATGCCCCAGCCGGCTTGCGGGGTGGAAACAGGGCTTCCTTAAGAACGAAATGAACCCCAAAGGGGCTTCAGGTTCATATACGTTATAGGGATCCATCGTATAAGGGTATAGGGCCCCTACTTATAAGGGTCATTTGGTCCCCAAGGTTAGGGTCTTAGTAAGAGATGCGCTGCGGTTGATGATATAAATCCTGCATTACCCATATTGAGGAATATACCCGAATTCCCATAGTGTAGGGTCTTTCAGGTAATGTAGGATTTTTAGGGAACATGTTAGAACTTTTCTTAGGGTCTTTGGGTTAAGTTAGGGATTCAGGATTTACCGGCGTAGGTTTGTGGGGTTTAGGGTGTGGGTTCAGGTTTTAGGGTCTAAGATTTAGGGTTTAGGGGTTTAGGGGTTTCGGGTTTACCTTGACCCTAAAGAACCTACCTTTTTAGGGTACTTCAGTATGAATTCTTTATGTAAGTCCTTGAAAAGGTAGGATATTTGGGGTAAGGTAGGGTTTACGGGGGCTGAGGTTTCAGGGTTCCCTAAACCCTAAACCCTAAACCCTAAACCTGGCCCCAGCTGGCCTTGGCTCTTGCACCTGTGCAGACATCGCACGAGACATGGCATACTAAACAGGGTTTAGGGTTTAGGGTTTAGGGTTTAAACCTGAAACCCTGAACCCTGAAGTACTTAAAGGATGGGAGTTAGTAAGTAGGGTTATAACTAAGGTAGCTGCACTTATATTTACTTATAACCCCAATTAAGGGACCTATAACCTTACTTACTAAGTCCCACGATCCTCCAAGTGGGCCCTAAACCCGTAAGGGCTTAGGGTTTAGGCATAGTCTTGGGCCATATACCTGTATCGCAACTCTAAGGAGATCCTATTCGTATGTCAGTGTTTAAATCTGGAATAATGTTACGGCTCCAAGGACTCATATTCTAAGGATTTTGGGCCCAAAGACCATACTGTACAGGGCTTTTGGACTATTTTGAGCCTTAGGGGTAGTGTTAAGGCAATAGTCACATCATGAGTATTTTCAGACCCTTTCCATATTCTGGCTGACATGATAAGCGACAGCATTCGTCTTGCTGCGCGGGATTCAGTGCAGTTTCTGGGTTTAGCTAGATGCCGGCAGTCGTCAACAACCACGTAGTCGCTGAGCATGCAACTTTTACCTTTGTCGTGGTCTATATGATAGAGTCCTATCGAAAACCCTAAACCCTTAAACCCTAAAGTAAGCTCCAAACCCCTAATCCAGTAAACCCTAAGCCCTTAAACCGCATCGAGATTGAAAGCATGCATCGTGGTGGGCCATGGCATTCAGCAAGTACATCTAGGACCGAAGACCATTCAGCAGCCGGCGGGTATTTGGGGCCGGAGCAATTGCC
Source organism: Symbiodinium sp. CCMP2456 (assembly GCA_905221635.1). Taxonomy (NCBI): domain Eukaryota; class Dinophyceae; order Suessiales; family Symbiodiniaceae; genus Symbiodinium; species Symbiodinium sp. CCMP2456. The sequence goes on from CAJNDV010011024.1 coordinate 40,972, forward strand.
AAAGCAGCATGTTGTGCATGCCCTCGGTCTCACGCACCTCTCTACGCGTCAGGAGGCAGTAGGCCCGAAAACCTGAGCCCTAAACCGAAAGCCCAAAATCCAACCCCTCTAAATCCCACAAATCAAAAACACTTGAAAGCCTGACCCCTAAACCCTAAACCCTAAACCTGACATCCCCATGGAGTGAGGGCTTGACCATACAGGGGACAGAACACGGGCGGTCAGAACATACGTGTGTGTATATGCAGCTACAGATGAGGGTTTAGGGTTTAGGGCTTTGGGTTTAGGGTTTAGGGTATCAGCATAGATACGTGTATACCTATATTTGCACGTATACCGCTTTGTGTATCTACGAGGGATATCGTTTACTATCCTTCGAAGAGCATCGCGTAAGCAAGGTCCGGGAAATAGTAGGGCCTTAGATGCTTCACGTAACAGCTCGTAATAGTTTATTCCCTGATAGGTTGATAGTTTTAACACTTTCAATAATACCTAGTGTATCTATTTAGGTCTCTTCGTGCCTCTGTTGCATCCCAAATCTTTGCACCCTGGAGCTCATAGCTCCCCATTCCGCATTCAAAGAGTGTTGGAGCTTATTATAATTTACGTTTAGGGTTTAGGCGTTTAGGCTACCCTAAACCCTAAACCCTAAGCCCCTAAACCCTAAACCCTAAACCCCTAAACCCGAAACCCTCATTCCCTGTCTTCCCTGAGTCATGGAGTTTTGGTGTCTCTAGGGCTTCCCTCCTGCGTAGCGAGAGAATTTCGGGCCAGTCTCCCCCAGCTTTTGCTTTGCACTTTCGCGCTTCTCCTTAAGGACGAAATGAACCCCAAAAGGCTTTAAGGTTCATATACCATATAGGGATTCATATTATAAGGGTTAGTCCCCAAGGCTAGAAACCCTGTCGCGCTTCTAGGAGCCCTGCCGGGAACCCGTCTAGGAATCCCGAAAGATCCCTTATACCAACCAACCCCCATAGATCCCTTTATAAGAAGCCTTGAAAGAACAATCGAAGGAACACCGCTTTGGGGTTAAGAGGTAGGGCCGATTTAGGGTTTACGGGGGAAAACCCTAAACCCTAAACTCTAAAACCCTAAACCCCCTAAGCCCCAAACCCCCTAAACCCCCCGAATCCTAAAAAACCCTAAACCCCCTAAACCCCAAACCGTAAACCCTAAAATCCTACGTAAACCCTAAAGCCTTTCATAGGAGCCCTTGCAGGCACCTGTTGCCCTGAAAAGAGCCCTCACAGGATAGGAACCCCTACTTGGGATGCTCATAGGAACCCTTTAGGGTTTAGGGTTTAGGGTTTAGGGTTTAAGGGTTTAGGGCTTAAGGGTTTAAAGTTCAGGCTCATAGTTCCTAAACCCTAAGCCCTTGTCGGTTCCGGCTTTTAGGGCTTGAGCTTAGGATTCTTCGGAAGATGACTATATATATATATACAGTACCGAAGATCTTGTTCCAAATATTCATGCCCGTGGAATATCCTCAAAAAACTTATCGGAACCCGCCAGAATCTGGCAGTGTGGGATTTCCAGTTCAGGACGCAGAGACGAACGAACCCCCTTGATTAAGAATAGGAATGATCAAGGGATCGATAAGCGTTACATGAGCTTCGTGTTGGACTTGGGGGCTGGGGACCAGTCCGGACTATTCCATGTATATAGTATTTGGGCGTCTTCTCATTATGATTGTCTTTGTTATTGCCATCTGTAGTGCTAATATTGGTGTGCTGATTATGGAGATTGTTATTTCTACGACTGTTATTATTATGACATGGCTGGGACCGTAGTGCCTTTACTAGCGTGTCCTTACGGTTCTTGTTGTAGGGCCTCGAAAAAGCTAATCCCAAAGGGTCCTAAGTACCTATATAGTAGAATGTAGGGTTTCTATATTAGGAATTACTATTATGGTTTGGGTAAGTATCCCCAATATAGGTACTTAGGACCCTTTGGGAATGTTAGAAGGTGCTCCATGATAGGATACAGTAGGAATCTTACGTGCTTTAAGGGAGTTTCTCTTGCTGGCAACATTGCAAACAACTCGTATTCTAGGCGCCTAGGTCCTTTAAGTGGGGTTCAGGGCTTATGCGCTAAAGCCCATAACAACCCAAATCTTAAGACGCCTCAAAACGTGGAAGTTGAAGCCTCTGACTTCCCGAAGCAACTGGACAACTAGGAAACTCTAGGCCCTAAACCCTAAACTCCAAGGTTAGAAGTATCGGCCCCTAATATGGACCCTTAGGCCTTTCTAGGGACCCTTAAGGGTACATATAGGGTATATAGTAGGTATAAGGCTTTCAGGGTTAAGGGCCCATACTTGGGGCCCATGGGTTCGACCTTAGATAAGCTTTAGGATTTTGGGCTTAGGGCCTCTATTGAACGTCCGCCCTTACAGCAACCTTGATAGCGCCCTTTACGAGGGATGCTACTGGGAGGATCAAGGGACTTAGTAAGTCCGGTTTCCAGTACGATAATAGGGCACATAAGTAGTTATAGGTATATATAAGCATACATACATATATAATATAAGAAGTTATAGGTATGTATAAGCATACATATACACACATACATATATATATATATATATACGTATATTATTCATAAGCCTAGTTAAGTCCCATGATCCTTTGTAAGTATAGGTAAACCTTACGGCTGAAAATTGTAGGGTTGGGAGAAAAGGACTTCGGGATGGGCTCGGCTTTTGCATGCAGCATTCAGGATATGGGTCTTGGGGCTTAGGATTCAGGGATTTTGGGGCTGAGGGGTCTAAGGGATTTAGGGGTTTGGCGTTTTACCCTAAGCCCTAAACCCTAACTTAGGGTTTAGGGTTTAGGGTCCACCCGCCTCGAGTCAACTGCGGCCCCTTTATGGTTTGCCAGTAGCCTAAGACATGCAACCACCCTAAACCCCTTAACCCTGAACACCCGGGGTTTAGGGAAGTTCAGGGTTTAGGGTCTAGGGTATAGGGAAGACTTAAGCCATGAAGACCAAAGCCCTTAAATGCCAACCCCGCAGACCCGAAAACCCTAGAACTGCAAAAAGCAAGCTATAAACCCTAAACCCTAAACCCTAAACCCTAAACCCCTAAACCCCAAACCCGAAACCCTAAACCCTAGACCCAGCTGGGTGTCACTGGTCCACCGGCTATGGGAGCTGATAGCGTGCACTGTGGGCCGATACGGATACACCGCAACTCAGCCTTCCGAATCCGCAGAGGGTTGAGGGTTTAGGGTTTAGGGCCGTTTAGGGTTTAGGACGTTTAGGGTTTAGG
>CAJNDV010011035.1:8581-20255 GCA_905221635.1 Symbiodinium sp. CCMP2456
CCCGAAACCCTAAACCCCAAACCTACTCTCCAGGCAACTGCAGCCCTGGCTGGGGCCGACTTAAGAAAAAAAGGAGAGCCACGAGCCGACACACCGAAGCCTTTAGGCCCTACCTTAAGAACCCAAAACCCACTTTTTTGTAGGTTCTTATTATCAACCCTAATATGGGGATTTACAGGGACCCTACAAAAAAGTAGGTTTTGGGTTCTTAAGGTAAGCCCTAAACCCCCGAAGCCCAAAGGCCCTAAACGCCAAAGGCCCCACGGTTTAGGGTTTAAGGTTCTGGATTGCCACTCCGGGCTGATTAGAGTCCAGGGTCTCGGGTTTTGGGCCCTAGAATGAAGGTCTACAATTCCTCCTCCTTTAATGAAGCCGTGGTCAAGTCCGTGAACCTCCTTGGGGATGCGGCCCGGGTGCCCGGCGTCAGGGCTCCACATCTCTGGCAGAGCGAATGTAGGGGGTTTAGGGTTTAGGGTTTAGGGTATGTCCTGGGATGATGCTGATCGTGGCAGTTTGATGTGTTCTTTATTTCAACTCTTCTGGGGCTTGCCGGAACGAAGGGCCTCCACATGTACAGACCTGAAAAGAGAGGTAGGATCTTTAACATTTTGACCTGTTGCAAGAGACCCAAAAAGTTGCCTGAACCCCATAAGGTTTCCAGGGTTTACCCGAACCTCGAACAACTTACCTTTTGAAGGACTAGTATCAGGAAGACATACTCGGGAACCCTAAAACGGTAGGTTCTTTAGGTTTCCTGTAGACCTACCCGCAAAGTCCTGCACGTTCTGGGCTAGGCACGCGTTCCCCAACCTGGAGTGTTACTAGCATGCTTGCAACCTGAAGATAAGGTCTTTCGCAGTTTGAGGCTTGGGGTTTAGAGTTTAGGGTTTCTGAAGACGTACTCCGGGAACCTCATCATCAAGATCTTCAAAGGAACGCCTACGTTTACTTGAGCTATTCGGAGCCCTAAACCGAAAACTCTAAACCCCTAAACTCTAAACCCCTAAACTCTAAAACCCTGAACCCCAAACCCTAAACCCCTAAACCCTTAACCCGAAACCCCTAAACTCTAAAACCCTGAACCCTTCGGAGAAAGAGTAAGTGCAAGTTAGAAATGAAAACCTAAACCTTAACCCTAAACCCTCAACCCTTAAACTCTAAACCCTAAATCCCTAAGCCCTCGAGCCTGCCTTGGTAAGCCCAGGACAGTCATGGCTCGATTACCGGCCAGTTAGCCGGTGCGTCGGGATCTCATCCTGACCCTGGCTTTATACTTGAGTTCAGGGTTTAGGGGTTTAGGGGTTTAGGGTTTCGGAGTTTAGGGGTTTAGGGTTTAGGGGTTTAGGGGTTAAGGGTTAGGGTTTAGGGGTTTAGGGTTTAGGGGTTTTGAGTAGGGGTTTAGGGGTTTAGGGGCTTTGGGGTTTAGGGGTTTAGGGGTTTAGGGGTTTAGGGTTTTAGGGATTTACGGGTTTAGGAGTTTAGGGTTTAGGGTTTAGGGTTTCGGGTTTAGGGGTTTAGGGTTCAGGGTTTGGGGGTTTAGGGTTTAGGGTTCTGGGTTTAGGGGTTTAGGGTGTAGGGTTTAGGGTTGAGGGTTTGGGGTTCAGGGTTTTATGTTCAAGGCTCAGGGTTTAGGTCAGTTTGAGTTGTGTTACTACGTCGCTACGTTCTATATTGTTGTCTGCGGTAGATTCATGGGGCTTCCTGTGGTTTGGCAGGGTTTTACAACCTTTCATGCATGTTTCAGATTTTTCGCGCGTTTTATATCTGTTTTATCTGGGCTCTCTCCAGGACCCTCAACCCTACACCGGATTTTGTAGGGCTCCATGTCAGTTTGGGGTTTAGGGTTTTGGGATCATGGTCTAGGGCGTAATTAGGGTCTCGGGTTTAGGGTTTCGGGGTTAGGATATGTAATGAGTCGCCGCAACAAGGAAAGCTTTTGATTTGGTAGCTCCACTCTCAGAGACTCCAATACCCCTTAATTAAGGAATATACCTTAAAATATAGTAGGATCCCTAATATGATTTAAGGCATATTCCTTCATTAAGGGGTATTGGAGTCTCTGGGCTTACTATGCTCGCATAAACTGAGCAGGGATGATTCCTCCGAGCGGATTGGGCCTGTTGTCATGATGTCAGGCAGGTTCCGGAAGGTCCATGGGGTTTCCTAGCTAGTTTAGGGTCTCCTTAGGGTTTAGGGTTTAGGGTTTAGGGTTTAGGGGTTTAATGCACAATGGCTATGTAAAGTCGACTGTTTTCGCATAGGCTCAAACCGTTCGTGGGCCGATAAAGGTTCCGATTATAAGGTTCCGCTGTAGGGTTTGAATTACCGGGTTCTCCGATCTCGAAGGTGCTGACTACAGGGTCCCGATTAGGGTTCCAACGTCGATTCTAAGGTCCGTTTATGAGGATTCCAATTGGCTTCAATGCCTCATGCAATGAGAAACTCTTGTTTTTGGTAGTGCTATTCGTGTTACTTTGAGGGTCGGGGGATTTAGCAAGTAGGCAGTAAGTTGACTTATGACTACCCTAAAAGGGACGCTAATTCGGGTTATGATACTTACAACAGACCCCAAAACCCGGACCATTATATAACCCTCGATCTGAAAGTGCACGGCCCACAACCATAAACCCAGCCCTTGGTTCAGGGGTCAGGGTTTAGGGAAAGCCGACACCCGAACAGGTTTTATGGCCTTTCCAGTATTGACAAGCGTTTCGTGGACTGGGTCAAACGTTGGGCCCGGGGCCCAAGAGGGCCTGAGGCTGTTAATCTCGAGTTTAGGATTTTCATGTTTGGGGTTTAGTTAACATAGGGGCCTTAATAATTGCCTACATTATTTTGGGGGGTCCTTATTATAATTATAGTATATTGGGTTTCAAAACCTTATTTTGATTATTAAGGCGCCTATATTATCCAAAGACTGAGACCCTGATTTCAACATTATATGCGCAGTTCTCCAAACTAGGGTCCCGGGACCGGACTTTAGAGTCCTACCCACATAACTATGCAGGCTTTCCACACCGGAAAGTGCCGAAAAGAAACCAAGGAACACGAGGTACCTCTCAGATGTCTCAACAAAGACCCTGGAACTTGAACTTTAAAACGCAGAAACCTGACAAAGAATCCCATAGCCTTATTTATTGCCCAAGATGGTCGGCCCCGATGAACCCTAAACCCTAAACGGAGGACAAGTCTTTACTTACCGGTAGGAGTCCACCGTCGGATATGAAATCCACAGACCCCAACCACAGAGCAAGTGACCCTTCATATGGGTAGCTCTCTAAAATAGGGTCCGTTTTTGGGTCCCCAACATAGTACGGCACCCTTAAAAGAAGGACACCAAAAGGGACCCTAATTTAGAGAACTGCCCATATGGGAAGCCAGAAATCCCTTGTGAACTTTAATCCTGAGCCCTCAGGCCTTGAAGCTAACATCATAAGGCCATAGAATATTGGGGGCAAGGGGTCCTGGTTATGCGATTTCAGGTTGCTATTTTACATATGGGTTTAGGGTTTTACGTTTTGGGGTATAATATAAGGCCAAACCCCAGATCCTGAACCCTCGCATGTGCCATCGATGAGACCATCCCTGTATCATGAGGAAGCAACGGAAGTCAGCCAAAGGGCAATGAAACCCTAAACCCTAAACCCTAAACCCTAAACCCTAAACCCTAAACCCAAAACCCTAAACCCTAAACCCTAAACCCTAAACAGTTTCCCAAGCAACTGTTGCACTTCCGCACAAATCCCTGCAGCCATGCAACACCCAAAGAAACATCTGATAGGCCCTGGCAGACCAGGCTGCGATCCTGCATCGTCAGTGTTTCTTTTTGATTCGTGTGTATGCTTCTTTGCACACATTATATATACGTTTCTACTCCTCTACTGCAAGCACTATACCTGCTATTCTTTCTATTGCTAGTAAATATCATTGTTACTGTCGCTGGTGATTATCGCCGCTGCTCTATGATTAGTCCATTATCACTACCATTGTTGTTGTTATTATTATCACCTCTGTCATTATTGTTAGGAGTTCTTGTCATTCTCATCGCTAGATCTGCTTCCGTATAGACACATAGGTGTGCGTGTATGTGTGCATATAGAAGAGATAGATAGATGATAGATGTATATATATATATACACACACACACCGACTTTGATATGCTTTAGTTTGCACTTGAGGACGACTGCGAGTTTGCAGCGCGCGGCGTCCTCTTAGCACACATTGGCCGAACAGCAGGCCGGGTCGGAGGGTTCAGCGTCCAAGATTTTGTGTTTGGGTCCTGCTGTGGTGGATCCTTTGGTTCATTTCGCACGGACCTCTTAAGAACGCTCCTTTCAGATAGTTCAGATAGAAGCCTCAGCAAACACTAGCATTGTCTGTTATTTCTTGGGGCCAGCGTTCCATATTTTACTTATACCGCCGTATACGCCCTAAACCCTTAACTCTTTTCCCTACTCACCCTACTCTAGTCAGTTAGGCCCTACACTGCCCAGAAACAGGCCAGGGGTCCTTGCTCGACAAGCAGCAAGCCGGGACCCCGAACCCCAACACCCGGAGCTGTGAACCCAAAATCCTTACGGGATCCCAGGAAGTATATACCTGCGTAAAGGAATTCTAGGGAACAAGTGTCGGCCGATACTTCGCGGAATCCAGCCGAAACCCGGACTCGCAACTCCGAGACCCCAAAGCCACAAGCCCTAAATGACGTAATCCCCAGCCTCGAGAGAAACCCCTAAATCCTCGACCCTAAGCCCTAAACCCCAAACCCCTAAACCACGGATATGAAACCCTGCAAAGTGCTGAAGCCGGAGTGTAGAACCCTGAACTCACGAGCTAGCACGCCCTGCACCTGAAAGCTTTCAAAACCCGAAGCCCTAAACAAAGTCAGCGACATGTGGTTTTTTGGCAGGTCTCATCACTTCCATCTGAGGCTCCTGCGAAAGGCGTGCGTGTCTTTGTCTTTGGGTTCCTTTCAGCTATATCCGCGTCGAGTTCTGTGGTGTGGCCCTAAACCCTGAGCCCAAAACCCTGAAGCCTCATCTGAAATAGACGTTCCGGAGGACCATTGGGGCTGACGGAAAAGGGTTTAGGGTTTAGGGTTTAGGGTTTAGGGTTTAGGGTTTAGGGTTTAGGGTTTAGGGTTTAGGGTTTAGGGTTTAGGGTTTAGGGTTTAGGGTATAATTGAACCTGAAGCCAAACTACTTGGGCCCCATATCGATGATACCAACGGGTGGAGGAATGTGTCATTACTTGAGGGATATTGAAAGCCCTGGGTTTCTCTTGGGGGGGTAAGGTTTAAGGGCTTGGTTTAGGGTTTAATAAACCTTAGGGGTTTAGGGTTTAGAGGTTTAGAGGTTTAGGGGGTAGGGCATGCAGGGTTTGGGGTGTTTGGAACCCTACACCTCAAACCCTAAACCCTAAACCCAAAGCCCCTAAACCCTAAACCCTAAACCCTAAACCCTAAACCCTAAACCCTAAACCCTAAACCCTAAACTGTTCTTGCTTCGGACTCTCTTGGCGTACACGGCTGTTTCGGGATCTACAGCAGAGCCTCCCCAGTCTCTCGCGCCGGCGCAAACCCGAAATGCTCTTAGCCTCCCAGAGACTCCAATACCCCTTAATTAAGGAATATACTTTCAATCTGATTAGGGTTCCCATTATAACTTAAGGTATATTCCTTAATTAAGGAATATACCTTAAATCTGATTAGGAATCCCATTATATTTTTTTGAGGTATACTCCTTAATCTTAAAGGGTTTTGGAGTCTCTGGGCCTCTCAGTCCACCGTGGGCCCCCTCCCAATGTTGCACTGCGGAGTTGAGGATCTCTTTCGTAAAGGCAGAATCTTGGGGAACACGGCGCCCTTGTTATTAATAGGATATAGGGCTTTAGGGTTTTGGGGGGACCCTAAGCCCCAAACCCTACACCGCAAACCCTAAACCCTAAACCCCAAACCCTAAACCCTAAACCCTCATAATAAAACCTCCACCGGAGGCCCCTGCCCGAACCCTTGAGGCCCACCACGCGCAGCCGAGAGCGCTGCGCGGAAAACCGTTGCCGATGCTCCTCAACGTTCAGGGTTTAGACTTTTAGGGTTTTAGGCTTTAGGGCCTAGGCTTTAGGGTTTAATTCTTTAGGGTTTTAGGTTCAGGGTCCAGGCTTTAGGGTTTAAGGCTTTAGGGCTTTAGGGCTTTAGGTTTAGGGTCTAAACTTCGGGTTTAGGGTTTCGGGTTTAGGCTTTAGGGTTTATGGTGTAGGGGATTCGGTGATGTGCTTACGAGGTGTTTTACAGAGTTGTGTAAGGGATTTGAAAGGGTTTCTTGATAATATAGGGGCCTTAATAATTTGAATAGGGTTTCGGGGTATAATATACTATAGTTATAGTAAGGAACCCCCAAAATAGTATAGGTATTTATTCAGGCTCCTATAATACGGGTATCCCTTGTGTTGGGGAAGTGTTGCAGGGCTGGGGCTCTTCTTTGTCTCGAAGCCAAGTCCCCTCAGCAGTAATGCAGGGGCCTAAATAATTACCAATACGATTGTGGTGGTTCATTATTATGATTATAGCATAACGGGCCCCAAAACCCTATTCTAATTGTTAAGGCCCCTATATTACTCCTTTGGGGTTGCTTCACTAAATTTGCGGATGGGAAAGGGTTCCGGGTACCCCTTTGATTATGGGGATTCCTGAACAAGTTTCTACAGCAGGCTTTTCCTCAGGGGCCTTACCCATAGGCGCTCCTTAGTAGTCCGTTTTTGGGACTGCCTTATAGGATCCTAAACATAAACCACAAACAGGAACCATAATGGAGCCTGTAAAGTATTTAAAGTCTTCATGCATCGCTATGTGCTCGCTTCACATGAATGCAGTGTTCCAGGTTTAGGAACCAGGGGCCCTATACCCATAGGCTCCATTTTTGTCTTTGCGGTTTATATTTAGGATCCTAAAAGGTACTCCCCAAAAGGAACTACCATGGAGCCTAGGCGTGTAAGCCCTGTGCCTGTATGCGGTATGCGCATGCGGTTGTCACTCTTGCCAGTATTTCCTTCAAAAGGAGTTTGGAGAATGGCTCATGTGTCGGCCGCGTACTTCCTGTGATCCTTGGGCTCTGGAACACGCATGAAACTTCAGGAATGTCGCAGCTCTTTAAGGTGTGTGGTTTGTGGTGCTGGCGTCCCACCATTTCAGACGGAGCATCAGGCCTTGCGAACGATCAGCTTTAGCTGTTCCTGTTGTTGATTCAGGGTTGATCTAGGCGGGGCCCCCGATATTCGGGACGACTTCTTGACACAACCGTTTCACAATTGCATAGAAGCCGAAAGCATGGCTTCGAAGGACCCGGTAAAGAAGGATGCTCGAAGGTAGGCCCCCCATCTAATGTAGGGCCTAAATATTTATCGAAAAGTATTTTGGGGGTTCCTTACTATAAGTATAATATAGGGGCCTGAATAGTTAGAACAGGGTTTTGGGGTTCCTTATAAAAACTATAGAAGATGGGCACCCAAACCCTATTCTAATGAGTACGGCCACAATATTAGAATAATGGGCCCCGAAACCTTATTCTACTTATTAAGGCCCATATATTAATTACGCTCCATTGCACCCTAAATACCCATAATTTGGGACCATATACCCCTGTTTTCAAGGTACATGGAGGATCCTAGAAGGTAAGTTAGAATCGACTTGCTGGATCTTCGCACGCTAAACCAGAGGCCCTCAACCCCTAAACCCCCTACACCCCCTAAATCCCTACCCCTAAACCCTAAGCCCTAAACCCCCAAACCCTGAACCCTAAACCTCCAAAATCGCAAAAGCCTTTGGGGTTTCAAATCCCCTCCGCAATGTTGCAATCAGACCATCCGGGCAGAAACTTAGGGGGCCTTAATGATTGCAAGAGGGCTCTCTATGGGTGCGGTCAGAGATCTAACAGGGTCCATAAACAGGTTGCCATAACGTGGGGGTTTTGATGCGGCATCAATGATTGGGGTTTGCGCGGGGACTATAAGGGGAGATCAGTTACTTAAACCAACCCCGACATGTCTGCCGACGGAGGCGAACCGGTGAACCGTAGCTTTGGACAACCACGGTGCTGCTGCGACAGCTGCTCGTGCTCCTCCTCCTCCTCGTCCTCGTCTCCTTCCATCTTCAACGACGACGATGGCGACGACGACGGTGACGAAGACCATCCTTGACGACAGCGACAACCATGGCCGTGGCAGCAACAATATCATCATACTTGCCATCACGACATCATTACCTATCTCATCATTTCCGTCATCGTCATCGTTATAGTCTTTTTGTCGTCATCGTCATCTTTGTCATCGTCATCTTTGTCATCATCATCATCATCATCATCAGCATCAGCATCAGCATCATCATACACAACAACATCATCATCATCATCATTATCATCATCAGTATCGTGATCATCATCATCGTCATCGTCATCGTCATCGTCATCTTCATCGTCATCGTCATCGTCATCGTCATCGTCATCGTCATCGTCATCGTCATCCTCCTCCTCCTCATCATCATCATCAGCATCATCATCATCATATGGTCACCGTCACCACCAGAACCATCACCATCACAGTCACCATCACCGTCACCAGCACCAGCACCACCACCATCACCATCATCGTCATCATCATCATCATCATGCCAGCAGCTTTTTTTGCTTGGTAGTCTGGAGCAAGGGCACCCTGTCATTTCGGTTGTTGTTGCTAATGTGGTTCCTGCTATGTTGGTGGCTACTGACACTGCTGCTGTTCATGAGGATGCTGCTGGTGGTGTGTAAGTTTATGAGAAGAATGCTGAAACTGTAACCCTAAACCCTAGCCTGGTTCTTGTTGAGTCGTTTATTGCCGAAGGGCCGTCGGAACTGTCGTAGCCTCGACCAGACGGTGGCAGCGAGATTCATGTGCCCAGGAATTCTGCGGTCGCTGTGTCCCCTGAACCCCGAGCCCAGCCCTAAGCACTACGATGCTGGAGATGGCAAAAAGCTTAGACAGCCTATTGGAGACTTTAAACTTTTTGGCTTTATATATTAGGTCTATCCTAAGAAGTTTGAACTTTTTGGGGCCTGGTTGTTGAAGAAGAGAGAAAGTGCCGCCTATTCCTGCGTACCAGTCTTGTAGCATGCCAAGGGATTCGCCAGATGCACACGTCTGCCTCGGGGCAGCAGCTTGTGTCCTGAGGGAAATCACCCCCCGGGTGCAAGAGCATCGTGGCCCGGGGGCTGCAGCTAAACCGAATGTAGGGGCCTTAATAATTAGAATAGGGTTTTGAGGTATCTTCTCTTCTAGTTAGACTCAGGGGCCCCTTTTTATGGCCCAGGTAGTACAGGGGCTTGAATAATTAGAATCGGGCTTTCGGGTTATATTACTGCATCAATATAGGGGAACGATAAGGGCCCAGTAACTGCTCCGACCTCTTTATTAACCCTAAACCCTAAACCCTAAACCCTAAACCCCTAACCCTAACCCCCCAAACCCCCAAGCCCAGAACCCCGAGATCCGAACCTCCTAACCCCTAATCCCTTTGCCGTGGAGAACCCAGGAGGGCAAGATTTACTTGGATGAAGCAGGGTTTAGGGTTTAGGATTCTGGGGTTCTGGGTTCAGGGTTTAGGGTTTAGGGTTTAGGGTGTATATTTTGCGATACTGATAATCAAAAACCCCTCAAATTGTCTAGGTAATTAATTGCTAAGGCGGTCTACGTTGAGCTTTTGGTGAGTGTATTTCGACCTCCCTGTCTTGGTAAATAAATGTGTTCAGGGTTTCGTTTGGGTCTTACCATGGGGAGTCTCGTAACAGCAGCCTAAACCCTACACCCTAAACCCTAAACCCTAAACCCCAAACCCTAAACCCTAAAACCTTATTACTTCAGATCATGGGAGGAAGGCTTCCGGGACTTCGGTTCTCTCCTCGACATCGAGAGAACTGGGGCTAAACCCCAAAAACCCTAAACCCTAAAGGCTTGGGGTTTAGGGTTTGGGGTTTTCGGTTTTGGGTTTAGGGTTTAGGGTTTAGGGCCTGAACAATCCTAAACCCCAAAACCCAAAACACTACACCCTAAACCGTGAAGCCCAAAATCCAAAACCCGAAACCCTAAACCCTGAAATCCTAAACCCCAAACCCTACACCCTAACCCTGACATCCTTAAACCCTGAACCCTAAACCCTAAACCCTGAAATCCTAAGCGATTCGGTTTGCGTTTCTAGATGTCCCGTGCAGGGCTCAGGAGTTGGGTTCCAGGCGCCTGCTTAACCAGTTTGGATTTAGGGTTTAGGGTTTAGGGTTAAGGATTTAGGGTTTAGGGTTTAGGGTTTTAGGGTTCGGAGGTTCATGGGTAGTTGTAAATGGGGGGTGTAAGTAGGGTATCTATGCTTATAGCCCATATTAGGGGTTGAGGGTTCCATTTTGGAGTCATTTGGGGTGTAGGGTGAAGGGTTTAGGGTTGAGTGTTTGGGGTTAGGGTTTAGGGTGAAGGGTTTAGGGTTAGGGTTTAGGGTGAAGGGTTAGGGTGTTAGGGTTTAGGGTTAGGGTTAGGATTTAGGGTTTAGGGTTTAGGGTTCAGGAGGGTTGAGGGGTTTAGAGGGTTGGGGGGTTTATGTTGAAAACCTTGTGATGTTAGGGTTTTGTGCTGCTTTTTGTTGCTGGCGCGTTTTGATGAGGGTGTCGGGGGTTAGGTGTTGGAGGCTAGGGTTTTGAGTTCACATTTCAAACATATCGTTCTTCTGTTGCTGTGTAGTACGGTTGATGATATACATCCTGCATTACCCATAATAAAGGAATCTACCCGAATCTACCCTGATTCCCATAGTTTGGGGTCCTTGAGGGAAAGCAGGACCCTAAACCCTCAACCCTAACACCCTGAACCCTAAACCCTAAACCCGAAAGTTAAGGGCTTAGGGTGTCGGGTTTAGGGGTTTAGGGTTTAGGGGTTTAGGGTTTAGGGCGTCTTCGTTTCGATATGGGCAAACAGTAGAAACCTCTGTCTTCGTCAAGCCTATAGCTGTATACCTTGCTATTTCCTTGACTGACATATACCTGTTCTACCAAGTCTCCGTGATCCTCCAAGTCCCATACCTTGAATCCTAAACCCGACAACCCCTCAACCCCCTCATTACTCCAAGCCTGAAGTCCTAAACCCTTGATTTATGGACATAGTAAGGGCCTTATGTCACCATAGTTTGGGCTTTATGTGGCCTTAACAACAGTGGCTCAATATGGCCCTCGTAAAGCGTAAACCCTAAACCCTAAACCCTAAACCCCTAAAACCCCTATAACCCCTATAACCCCTAAAACCCCTAAAACACAAAGCCCCTTTCAGCAGCCCTGTAGAAACACAACTTGGAGGATCATGGGACTTAGTAAGTAAGGTTATAAGTCCCTTAGTTGGGCTTGTAGGTATAGTTATCTTAATTATACCCCTACTTACTAAGCCACATGATCCTTCAGCAGCCCTGTAGAAACCCTAAACCCTAAACCCTAAACCCTAAACCCTAAACCCTAAACCCTAAACCCTAAACCGAAACCTTAAACCCTAAACCCTAAAACACAAGAGACTCCCGCTGAGACCTGGCCCGGGCCCTGTCGGCGCTGCGAGCCCTGCAGCTGCGGCTGCTGCGGTCCTTCGGAGAGGACTTCGGGGTTTCAGGGTTTTAGGGTTT
>CAJNDV010011035.1:41395-52866 GCA_905221635.1 Symbiodinium sp. CCMP2456
CCTAAACCCTATAAACCCAAAATCCTAAAACCTATAAGCCCTAAACCTTAAACCCTAAACCCTAAACCCTATAAACCTTAAACCTAGATGGTAGTCGTCGGGTCTAGGTCCAGGTTCGGTGCAGGGATTGGGGCTTCAGGGTTCAGGGTTGTGATTTTGTTCCTTTGGGGTTTAGGGTTTAGGGTTCAGGGCTCAGGGTTTTGTGTTTAGGGATTAGGTTCCTTTAGGGGTGGGGCTGGGCAGGCTTCTACCTTGGTTCTTAGAGGCAGTACGTTTCAAAGTGTCTTCCCCTAAACCCAAAACCGCCTCATCTCCACAAAGGAAGCGATATGTAGATGCAGAGCTCACGTCGAAGGGCTAAGGTTCTCGGGGCCTTAAGGGCGCTTTGGTATTTGTTAGATTGTTTTCAGAATTTTAGGGTTTAGGGTTTAGGGTTTAGTCACAAAGGTGATCAGGTTAGTAAATTCCCTAAACCCTAAACCCTATGTTGGGGTCTACGATTCGGACTTACTTTCCGCTAAACCGTAAACCCTAAAACCTGAACCCTAAACCCTAAACCCTAGACCTTCAACCCTATAAACCCTAAACCCTAAACCTTAAACCGTAAACCCTAAACTCTAAACCCTATTTGTGGTGTAGAGGGAGCAGCCGAAGGAGCCGATATGCGCCACGCTCAACTCGATGGAGCGGTGAATGTTGGTGGCCGGGTTCCAAGCTATCCGGCGTTTACGGTTTAGGGTCTTAGGGTTTAGGGATTTGGGGGTTTTGGGGTTTAGGGTTTAGGGTTTCCCCTAAACCCTAAACCTTAAACCCTGAACCCTAAACCCTAAACCTATTAGAGTTCGAGCTTTAGGATTTAGGTTTGTAGGTGTTTGCAACTAGGGGTTTTGTGTTTTGGGCTTGGGGGCTTCAGGATTTGGGGCTCTTGGGGCTCACGGTTTAGGGTTTAGGGTTTAGGGTTTTCGGTTGGATAGCATCCCAGATCCCAGAAGCCTTGGGTAGGCTATGCCCGAACCCTCTAAGGATTTATAGGGTTCCCTTAAGGGGATCTATAAGGGCTTAGGGTTTAGGGTTTAGGGTTTACTAAAAGGATCATGGGACTTAGTAAGTAGGTTATAACTAAGGCAGCTATACTTATAACCCTAATTAACGGACTTATAACCTTATTTACTAAGTCCCATGATCCTCCAAGTACTGCAGCGAGGCTGCTACGTGCGAATACCCTGACACCCCCTGCTCGAAACCACTGCAAACTGCAAACTCTAATAATTACGGGCCCCCCAAAACCCTAAACCCCCCAGATCCGAAAATAAAGGAAGCCATGTTAAGATACCCAAGATTCTATTCACATATTGAGCCATACTTTGCCGAGGCTCCTTTTTAGCAGCCCAAGTTCCGCTTTTTAGGAGATTCTGTTTAGGGTTTCGGGGTTCGGGGCTGGGTGTTTAAACCCTAAACCCTAAGCCCTACTTAAGGTTTGCGGTTGGGGGGTGCTTTCGGCAACTCGCCGACGATATCTTCGTACGATGGGAGGTGTGTGAGCATTAGAGGGTTTAGGGTTTATGGTTTAGGGTTTAAGGTTTGGGGTTTAGGGTTTAGGGTTTAGGGTTCATTAGAGGTTCCGTCTCGAGTTTGCGCAGTAGAGCTCGTGCCACCCAGTGCGAGCTACCAACTATGCGGAGTGACCGGGAAGACTCAGACATGTTCTTGTCTAAGCTGACCTCTTAGATTTCAGTTTTGCAGCGAGTTGTGAATTGGATGTCCCCCCAACTAGCATGCTTCTAGCTCCACTTTCAACAGTACCTAGGGCAACATGTGAGTTTAATGTATTGTGGCCCCTGGACCTTCAACCCCGATCCCTTTGCAACAAGGCAGCAAGCTCAAATGCATCGTTTGGATACTGCCCCCTCTCCGTATCAGTTGAACCAGTTGAATATATACTTGAACACTCCTTGTGATGTAGATACATAAGACTCTTAGTCTTTGAATCGTAGCCCTCTTATATATTGTTACCGGATGGTGATATAGATACATAAGGCTCTTAGTCTGTTAGTAGTAGCCCTCTTATAGATTGTTGCCAGACTTTGGTCAGTACCCAATGCATCACGCGTGTTTTTTCATGAAGGTCGGGCACGACTGCTTGGAACTCAGCGATCCCTCTTTTCGGTTCGGGATGAACTTATATAATGTTTTAGGGTTTAGGGTGTAGGGTTTAGGGTTTAGGGTGTAGGGTGTAGGGTGTAGGGTTTAGGGTTTAGGGTGTAGGGTTTAGGGTTTCGGGTTAAATGACCATGGGACTTAGTAAGTATGGTTATGATTCCCCAAGTGGGGCTATAAGTAACTATAACGTAAAAGTATAGTTACCTTTATTCTAGCCCCTATTGCTAAGTCCCATGATCCTTCAAGTAGAGGTCACCCAGGAACCCCCCAGGCACACTTTAGTGTTGGTTTAGGGTTGGGGGGTTTAAAAGAGGACATGTAGGCCCATTGAGGCTACGGTAAGCGGCAGGTGCAGGGGTCTAGGAGGCGTTGCAGGGCCTTCAGCTTGTGCAGATATTTAGCCGAGGGGTTGGGATTTGCACAGGATGTAAATTAATTTGTTGGGGGATTCTCGTGCACTCAACTCAGTGTCCCAGCTGATTTATCTTGTGGGTTTGCACCACAATGGATGCCGGTGTGTGGTGCCACGTGGCAGTACGAGCAGTTGCTAGCTTTTGATGTGTTTCAAGCACAGTAGTTTGTATCATCTCCACCATCCAACACTGCCAACGCCCCCACCGCCGCCGCCGCCGCCACCGCCCCCATCAGCACCACTACCCTCCACCACCACCACCACCACCACCGCCACCACCACCACCGCCAAAGAAGCAATCTTAACCATCGCATCATCATCAGTACCATCACCGCTGCCACCATCCGCGTGACCCCTTGTATCGTGGTCGACCTGTCTTCATCCCCGTCGTCATCAGCCGCAGCAGCTTGTACGACAACATTAGGTGTGGGCACAACCATCGACCCCAACTACTCGGGTTTAGGGTTTAGGGTTCAGGGTTTAGGTATTTCATGAATAGAGAACTGCAGGGCTAAGCAGCCTTTTGGGGACAAGCTTCCACCTGGCACATGCCACCCTAAAGCCATCATTCTGGAAGCCCCTACAAGTTTCATCAAGTTTCTGTTAACGCTCAAACCCCGTACTCCTCTAGACACGGGAGCTGCCCCCACAACCCCTAGATATTGCTTGGCATTCTTCTGGTTGACTCTTAGGACTTTAGCTTTTTGGGTCCCTGTATGAACTTTAATAAGGAGACTAAAAGTTAAACTTTTTGGAGGGGTGCAGAAGTCAGCCAAGATTGGATTCCGTTAGTTTCAACAACCCTATATATTTGGTCGTATAGAGGGACTTGTTAAAATTTACAGCCCAGGCCCAATCCGTGCTAAAACCTTGCTGAGACACTTGCAGGAATCCCATATACTCTGAACCCTAGATACTGCCCCGACTCTGTGACAGTTGTACAATATAATATTCATAAAACAATTATGGATAGCCCTTAATATGACCCCTAATACAGACTATCACAGGGCGGGGGTAGCACCGAAAGTTTAGCAGTTAACGAGCAGGCAACCCAACACTTGTCTGCGTCCTTGTTGGCTACAATTTTGCACTTCTGTTATCATAAGACCCAAGAGGGATTTAGCATGATCCTAAACCCTAAACCCTAAACCCTAAGACCCTAAACCCTATGATTTTCAATATAGCCCCAACAGGGAACCAGTCATGAAGGCTTGCCTCTCTCTCCGTGCCTTCAGCCTCACCGACGGAGGCGCCACGAGCTGTGGAAGCTTTCGATGGCCATGGAGTGCCAGTGACTCCAAAACAACTTACTGAAGTCATGCACCCTGAGCCATACCAAGAACAAATACTGTTCATCTTATAACCTAAGTCTTAAGTACTAGAGGTTTTACAATCGTGTTGCGGGTTTCGGGTTCGCCAGGATCCCTTTCAGCCTTTCAGCCATAAGATGTTAGTGCTTGCGTTGCTGAAGTCTCATTCTTTTCAACTGCAAACTCCTAAAGCTGTGAAACCCGACTAACCTCTCTGAACGCTTGCGCCTGAACCGTCATCCTTTGCATGTCAAGCGCCTTTTCAGCCTGTTGGCTCTCTGCCAAAGCCGCACCGTTTAGGGTTTAGGGTTTAGGGTTTAGGGTTTAGGGAAAGCCCTTAACAAGCCTTCCACAACTGGTTTAGAAGCGAAGACATCCCCGCACTATCCCAGAATGCTGCGAGTTGTACTTGTGCAAAGCAGTTCTCCTAAGCCTAAGGTGCCGAAATAATTACCGATGCTATTTTTGTGGTTCCTTGTTATACTTATCGTCTAATGTACACCAAAACCCTATTCTAATTATCAAAGCCTCTAAACCCTAAGCCCCCAAAACCCGATTCTAATTATGAAGGCCCCTACATCAACCCGCCTCAACGACCCAGAAATGCCCCTAAACCCTAAACCCTAAACCCTAAACCCTAAACCCTAAACCCTAAACCAGAAGCCTTCAGGATGCAGCGCAGGCCACACCGGCAGCATCGTTGTCAACGCACTTATCCAAGCGGCTTTCAGCAGCCAGAGACCCAGTGGAAGCTCTTGGGGTGTTTAGCGGCTTTGTCTTAACTCTAAGACGGTTTAGGGTTTAGGGTTTAGGGGGAAGTATGGGCCCCTAATATGGACCCCTAGGCCTTTCTAGGGACCCTTAGGAGTACATATAGGGTAGAAGCTCTTGGGGTGTTTAGCCTTAGGAGCCCAGTAGGTAAACTTTAAACTGTTTGGTATATTAAGCCCCCTACCAAAAGAAAAGTTTAAACTTTTTTGGGCCAGGGTACTGGGCTTAAAGGTAGCGGCTTTGCCTTACTTAAAGGGTCATCGGACTTAGTAAGTAGGGTTATAATTAAGGTAACTATACTTATATTTACTTATAACCCCAGTTAAGGGACTTATAACCTTACTTACTAAGTCCCATGATCCTCCAAGTAACCTACTACCAATAAGAGTTAGGGTTAGAAGTATGGACCCCTAATATGGACCCCTAGGCTTTTCTATGGACCCTTACGAGTACATATAGGGTATATAGTACGTAGGTGTTTAAGGATTTCAGGGTTAAGGGCCCATACTAGCGGCCCATGGTTTCAACCTTAGATTAACGGTTTAGGGTTTAGGGTTTAGGGTTTAGGGTTTAGGGTTTAGGGTTTAGGGTTTAGGGTTTAGGGTTTAGGGTTTACCTACTACTAACACCCACCTGTTTCGTAGAATCCCTATTACAATACTATATAAGGGTTCATTATAAACCCTACAGGAAAGTAGGTTATGGTAGCTGACAGTCTGACCTAGCCCCAAAAAAGTTTTACTTGAAGGAGACTGCTGCAAGGTGTCCTAGGAGGAGATGCGAGTTCTCGAGCTGTGGGGATGCGGTTTAGGGCTTAGCGTTTAGGGTTTATAGTTTAGGGTTTAGGGTTTAGGGGGATACCCTACGATCTAAAGCGTTCGAAAATCATGTCAAGCCCTCTCTAGCGCGGTCTTATGGCCCCCAAAACCATGATTAAGATACATATATATATATACATATGGGCCTTTTTTGTCAGCCCTGGAGTTTATGAAGATCTGTTGGCTACAACTCATGGATGAGAGTCCTGCTTCAGCGTTTTATGAAGCTTTTGTGGCTGAAGCATACTCGAAATTCCAGGGTGAGACTTGCCCCAGAAACCCAGCTACCTACATAGTCGAGGCGCGCACAGGGCCCTGTGTAAGTATAGGTTATACCCAGACATTCCCGAGACGCTACTGTAATGAAGTGTCCCCCACGAAAGGCGAAAAACCATCCGACTCGTTTAGGGCTTCATTCTACAATGATGGCGTGTCAACTAACTGACCCTAAGCACATAGGAGCGGTTCCAGCATGTAGGCAGTGCGGCGCAAGCAAGGTCCGCGGTGACTCTAAACGCTAAACCGTGTAAGAACCCTAAAACCCTAAACCTAAAACCCTGTAAGAACCCTAAAGCCCAAAACCCTACATCCTAAAGTTTACTAAAGACCTAACCCCAAAGCCCAAAGCCTTAAAACCCTGTAAGACCCTGAAGCCCAAAACCCTATGCCCTAAAGTTTACTAAAGCCCTAAACCCTAAAGCCCTAAACCCTACAGCCCAAAACCCCTAAGCCCTAAAGCCCAAAACCCTAAAACCGTAAGAACCCTGAAGCCCAAAACCCTACACCCTACAGTCTACTAAAGCCCTAAACCCTAAAGCCTAAACCTCTAAACCCTCAGACCTGGAGATCCTAAAACCATGAAGCACTGAACCTCGAAACTCTCAAACCCCAGACTAATCACGATATATTACCCATTTTGATATATATATATATATACACATACACAGTATATATGCATATAGTATATATATATAGTATATATATATATAGTATATATATATATATCGCAGTATGTTATATATGTGTATATGTATATCACGTTTAGCCTCCCGAGCTTGAGGTCCTCGATGACTCCGAGCATCCGCGCTCCTTCCGATGTGCTGCGAGCTCGGGTTTCGGAGTAGCTCAAGGCCTAGGGCTCTTCCTTAAAGGAGCCTTTAAGGGGTCCTTTAAGGGTTTAGGGTTTAGGGTTCCTATAGGTCTAGGAGTCCTTTAAGGGTTTAGGGTTTAGGGTTCCTTTAAGGGTTTAGGGTTTAGGGTTATTTCGAGGGTTTAGGGTTTAGGGTTCCTTAGTGTATAGGGTTTAGGGTTCCTTTAAGGGTTCCTAGACAAGGAACCTATCAGGGTTCCTTGAAGGTCGGGGTTTATCGATTTTCATGTATAGCGTTTTACAAGATTCTGTATAGGCTTCAGGGTTCTATGAGGGTCCTATGAGGGTTCCTTTGCTGGTTTCTTTAAGGTCCTCTGTGGGAGTTCTACAAGATTTCCGTGACAGGCTTTGGACCCCAAGTAGTTCCCCACCCTCGGTGTGGGGTTGCTAGATTTTAATGTCAGCTATTGCTCCTCGCCCTCTGAGACTACCTCCTGGAGTGCCCAACCCCACAGACTAGCGTGAGACTCCCTGGAGTGCCCAACCCCACAGACTACCGTGAGGGTGGGGATGTTCGAAGCAAAATAATCTGTTTTTGGGACATATATATATATATATATATCTATCTATCTATCTATCTATCTATCTATCTATCTATCTATCTATATATATATATATATATTATACGGAGATCAGAATAGGGAACCCGCAGGAATGGAGGTTTCATAGACCCCTATAAGCCCTAAACCCGTAAACCCCCAAACCCCGGGAGGGCTTCAGGGGTTGAAGGTGGGTTTAGGGTCTAGGGTTTAGGGTTTAGGGTTTAGGGTTTTCAGGGGTTGAAGGTGCAGTTTGTAACAGGATGCCTTTATTCAATAATTAGGCCCACTACCTCCCCGCTTTTTTTGTATTCGGAGTACTTGGACCCCAGAAGTATGTAGAAGAATGGCCTTTTATAGGTGTTGGGCCATTTTGGGTTTGGGTTCAGGGTTTAGGGCTCGGGTTTGGGGCTTCGGTCTTGTTTAAGGTCGAGGTTATAGGGGTCGGAATAAGCACTTCATGGTGCAAAAATGAAAAACCCCGTGCGCGGCAAAGGGTATACTTTCATACTATACTAACTATACGAACCATACTCTCAAAAATATAATGACTATAATGACTAGAATAACTGTAACAGCTATAATGCTCTAATCTTCAAGGCCTCCATTTTATCCCAAGCCATCGCCCCACTCTAGGGAAGGTTCTTTGAATTAGCGTCCCCGTTTAGGACCTGATAAAAAGAACCCTAAGAGGGACCTTAATTTAGAGAACTACCCACTCATTGATTGGTACTTGACTGCATGCCTGACGCAATCCAGGGTGCGAGCAGAGTCCCGCACCAGGCTATTGGTATGCTTTCTGGGTTTGTCTGGTCTTGTGCCTCCCAAGGCGGCATGCCGATCCGCTTCCGCTTGTGTTCCGGGTGCGGAGTTGAGGACGGCCTAGTGTTCGAGAGAGTGTTTGCAACCCCTAAACATTCTATACCTAGACCCTAAACCCTCAACCCTAAACCCTATACATCATAAACCGTTCACCCGGGAAAGCACCGAACCCTGTCCCTACATCTTACATGTCAAAGCCCTGAACCCCTAATCCCTAAACCCCCCCCCCCAACCCTGAGCACGAAGACCGCTTTAAAAAAACAATTAAATCCTGAAACCTATTATAACCTCTAAACCCCACGCCCCAAAGCCCCTTATTCGCTGTAAGTCCCTTAAAATCCGAAACCCCAAACTCCAAAACCCCAAATCCCAACTGCCCTGAACCCTGAAACCAAGGCTGCGGCGGACGCCGCTCGGGCAGCCCTGGCGGCACAGCCCGGGCTTCTGGCCGATCCGCAGGATTCTCAGTTCTCGGTGTAGGGTTTCGGGTCGGGGCTTGGTTTCAGAGTCTCATAAAATGAGGGACCCTGATATCGGGCCCTAAGCAGTAGGATCAGGACCCCGAAATTAAGGTACCCTAGTTTTCTGAAATTCCCATGTTGTGGTTGCTGGTTGGGTTTATTTGGATATTTCTTGGGTTTGATAGAGCGTTATAGGGTTTGGTAGGTTTCTACTAATGACGGCTTTGTGGGTTTTACAGGGTCTTGCAAGGGTTTAGGGTCTATGAGGGTTCCTGTACAAGTTACTTGAAGGTTTCCTGTATGGGGTTCTACAAGGTTTCCGTGACCCTAAACCCTCAACCCTAAACCCTAAACCCTAAACCCGAAACCCTGAACCCTAAACCCTAAACCCTAGGGTATCGGGCTTCCAGGTTTGAAGGGCTTGGTATGGCTTAGGGTTTCGGGATTCGGGTTCGCAGGGCTTGGGTTTAACTAGCGTTTCGCTCGTACGATATAGGGTGTACCATACCTAGATCTTTGATTAAGGACTATACTATACCTTCTAAACCATAGTAAGGTAGTAGCCAGGCCCCCTCAACTTCCGTATAGTCTTTGTAGCTAAGGGGTATTGGGCTCTTTGCTTCTGCCAGAAAAGTACCCGAAGCCCTGAACCCTAAAACCTAAGCCCTAAGCCCTATACACCCTTGCTTGTAGGTCGCGTCAGTAAGGCGTACTGTTTTGGGTCTATATTCGGGTCTGAAGGATGCGTACGCTTATCTGGCGCAAACACCGAAATGGCAAGAGGCAACAGCACTCGTCGCCGACAATCGCCATGATGATGATGATGATGATGATGATGATGATGCTGATGCTGACGCTGATGCTGATGCTGATGCTGCTGATGATGATGTTGATGTTGATGTTTATGTTGATGTTGATGTGATGTTGATGTTGATGATGATGGAGATGACGATCAAGTTCACCGCCGTTGAACGCATGTAAGCAGGAAAGCTCCAAATTCCTCTTAAACCCTACTCATCCTTATAACATGACAGAGAAGTTCCCACACCCCACATTCCTAACTGCACTAAGCTGTAAACCACAGATGTTAAAGTTCCTTAAACTTGGGGTTCCTTATGCTCTCGAGTTTAGGGTTTAGGGTTTAGGCTCTATACGCTGTAATGTACCCAGAACCCTTTCGAAGCATTAGGGCCGCCCTTCGTCGCAGAGAATGGACACGCTGCTGAATGCATCCTTCAGTGTTCTTGTCTACGTAAATATACACATGACACCCGTCTAAAGTTTGAATACTCAAGCGTGTCCTTCCATGCCCAGGAACTGGACTTAACGCATCAGGGTCCCAGCATTCATATTTGAACAAGGGTTGGGGTTGGGTCGCGGTAGAGGCTTTCCTACAGTAGAGCGTTACCGGCATTTCGCGGAATAAGCCGGTTGTTGGCAGGTTGCCACGCTTCTGGCAGCCCAGTTTGGCTCACTATAGGTCCTACTGCTGTGGACATTCCCTGGTCGCAATGCTCTTCTTCGCTAGACTCGCCATTTCGTGAAAATGCTGCAGCTCAGAATGCTTTCTGGGGAAGCTGTGACGAGCATACCCGTGGAGGAGATACAAGACGTGAAGGGCTTGAAGCGGCGCCTGACTGATCTGCATGGCTTGCCCCCAAGATTTAGGCAGAGGGTTTTCCACCACGGCGAGTCACTGAAAGATGATATGACGCTGGACTCCCCGATGAACTTGGATCTCGTTCTGTTGACATTTGCTGATGTTTCTCGAAGACAGGTCGACGAGCTTGCTGCCGCTGCTTTGCAGGGCTCCATTTCTGAGGTGGGTAACCTTGAAACAGTATACAGCATTTCTGCATCTATGCAATCTAAGCCGTGAGTACCCTCAGCTGTCAACCCTTGTTTGCTTTGCCGGCTTAAGTCCTACCTGCTCAACTTCCCAAGAGACGGGATAGTGTGCGTAACTACTTAAAGGATCATGGGACTTAGTAATTAGGGTTATAACTAAGGGAACTGATCCTCCAAGTAGGGCCGGCTGGACATAATAGACTATGAGCGTTTCAGGGTTCCTTTTTGAAAGAAGACGCAGGCAGCCCATGCAGGATGAGCCAGGAGACTAGTTGTACCCTGAATCCTGCAAGCTTTGTTTGGAGTTGCACGGGCCTAATATAAGAACCTAGTTAAAAACGCTGTGTCTTTATGAGGGTTCTTAAATTTGAACCCCAATATATTGGGGTTATAAGGCCCAGGGCCCCCTAACCAGGTTCCTACATTACATTACATCATAGCTACAGCCTATTTACCTGATCGAAAATCTGTGCACGCCTCAACCGACCTTGCGAAACGTTGCAAAAAGCCGTGTCCTGTTGACCTGAACCATGAGGATCCGACGCAGTTCGCCGCATGATTTCGGATTCGACACTGAGTATGGAACCCCCGCCCTAAACCCTAAACCATGCGCCATGGCGCCCGAAAACCTAAAGGCTAAGACTAAAAGGAAGGCCGACGTGGTGATGTGATCATAATGTAGGGGCCTTAGTAATTAAGATAGTGTTTTTGGGGTATAGTATACCATACTTGTAACAAGGAACCCCCAGAATAGTATATGTAATTATTGAGGCCCCTACATTTACTGTCAAGTTTCCAGACCCTGTAGGTTGAGTCCTTGATGCAGCTGCCCCAAGATCCGGATTTGAGTGGCGGCGGACAGCAACCAGCTTTGAGGATCGCATCTGCGCAAGGTCATGTCGAAGTTGTGCGCTTGCTTTTGGAGGCCGGTGCCGACCAAAACTCGGCCGACAACGACGGCTTCACTGCTTTGATGGCGGCATCTGTGCGAGGCCATGTCGAAGTCGTGCGCTTGCTGCTGGGTGCCGGTGCCAACAAGGACTCGGCCGACAACAACGGCATCACTGTTTTGATGAGGGCATCTGGGTACGGTCATGCGGAAGTCGTGCGCTTGCTGTTGGATGCCGGTGCCGACGAAAACTCGGCCGACAACGACGGCTTCACT
This sequence comes from Symbiodinium sp. CCMP2456, assembly GCA_905221635.1. Lineage (NCBI taxonomy): Eukaryota > Dinophyceae > Suessiales > Symbiodiniaceae > Symbiodinium > Symbiodinium sp. CCMP2456. Next base: position 52,852 of record CAJNDV010011035.1, read on the forward strand.
GCTTTGATGGCGGCA
>CAJNDV010011035.1:68318-80524 GCA_905221635.1 Symbiodinium sp. CCMP2456
TTACTAAGTCCCATGATCCTGAAAGTAGTCTTCTGACGGTTCGAACGAGGATACATCAGCAACACTTACTTCGCGGACCACTGCTTGAAATTCGATGGTGTGTGCATCGAGCCAAACACCGACTACCACAGCGAGTTGATCACGAGCCTCCAATATGGGAGTTTCCGAAAATTAGGGGTACCTTATTTTGGGGTCCTTATATTTTGGATCCTATTATTTGGGGTACTATATTAGGGTCCCCTATTTTCAGAAACCCCCATGTTATTTCTTCGTGACAATGGGTTTTAGTTGTAGCTTAACTCGGGCATCCAGGTTGACATGCATGTCAAGCTTGGACCTCTCCATATCTAAACCGTAACCCTACTTCCAACCTCCTTGTAGTCTTCTGCTAGATGGGTTGGATCAAGGCTTTCCCTAGACTAGTTTGGTGGTCAATCTCGGAGTCTGCAAGGAAGCGCCGTTGCGCCGTCGTGAAGACATGCATCGCAGAGCAAAAGAAGGATGTTACTTTCGTACTGCAAGGACCCTTTGGAGGAATTGAAAGCGAAAGGAAGGTTCTAAAGAAGACAGCTACTGGGGGAAACCTGGTCAATATTGATGATCTTTGTTGCTTCTTCTGGCCAGGGTTTCCCGATATTGTCAATGACACCCTCAGTCCATAGAAACGGATCCACTTTTCCTTTCCTTCCTTTCAGAGACCGAGGAAAGAGGACCACCATGACGTGCCAGACACTGTCGGATGTCTTCAAAGCTCATGAGATGACACACATCGACTTCATGAGCTTGGACGTTGCTTCGGGTGTTTAGGGTTTAGGGTTTGGGGTTTGGGGTTTAGGGTTTGGGGTTCAGGGCTGGGGATCACCCGAGATGCTCTTTGGGTTTCGGGTTCTAGAGGTCGGACAAGTTAATCATGTCATATGCTCCATAGAACCCCTGCATGCCTAAATGTATTTTTCCTGCAAGCCGCGTCGTTAGATCATCGATCCTACCGCGGCTGCGTACCCGCAGCTTACAACCCCTCCTGGCCGGTTGCTGATGAAATACTGTTGATGATAAAAGTCCTGCATTACCTTACTTCAAGGATCATGGGACTTAGTAAGCAGGGTTATAATTAGGGTAACTATGCTTATAACCCCAAGTAGGGGACTTATAACCTTACTTACTAAGTCCCATGGTCCTCCAAGTAGGGACCCTAAACTATAGGAATTATGGTATATACCTCGTTATAAGGAATGCAGGATTCATATCATCAACCGTAGGGTTTATAGGATCTTGATAGCCCTAAACCCTAAACCCTAAACCCTAAACCCTAAACCCTAAACCGTAGGGTTTATAGGATCTTGATAGTCACTTACTCAGGTTGAAGGAGCCGAGCTGGCTTGCCTAGAAGGCATCGACTGGAACATCGTGACCATCGACACCATCCTCGTCGAAGGGAACGAAACTGGGTTTAGGGTTTAGGGTTTCGGGTTTGGCGTTTAGGGTTTATGGTTTAGGGCTTAGGGCCAATATAATATAAGGGCCTGAACAATTAGAAGAGAACTTAATTAGAATAGGGTTTGGAGCCCTGAGGAATATAGAGCCCAATGCAGGTGGGACGTCGAGGCTTTAGGCCACTAAGTCGTCTCTATTTGTATACTGTTTGACATTGGGTGCAGAGTGACAGTTTGGGCTAGATGCTATGCTCATGGGAAGTTGATGGTCACCCCTGTAAAACTGGTACTACCCTTATCTACAGCCGCATAAAACGTCTCCGGCGAACAACCCCGTCGAAGAATCCTGTGAAAGCCGTCGAAGTCCAAAGCCACCCTAAATCCTCAAGCCACAAAGCCCACAAAGCCCTAAGCCCTAAAGCCCCCAAAACCCCCCAAAGCCCCAAACCCCTGGGGCCGTCCCAAACCCTACTTGGAGGATCATGAGACTTAGTAAGTAAGGTTATAAGTCCCTTAATTGGGGTTATAACTAAATATAAGTACCGTTACCTTAATTATAACCCTACTTACTAAGTCCCAGGATCCTTTAAGTACAACCCTGACACCCCGGAAGCCCCAAGAGACAGACCCCAAAGCCCTGAACCCAAAAACTCCAACAAAGCTCAGGACAACACTAAAATCCTAAACCCTAAACCCGATAACCAAAACCCTATACCCTAAACCCTAAACTCTAAACCCTAGAACAAAGGCCTTTCGGGACCTTCGGGCTTCGGAAAAAGGAGTTCAAAAAAACACCCTAGAACAAAGCTCAGGACAACAGCTTCCAGAAGGTTGCAGAGCTCCTCACCTCCCGGGGCTACGTCAACGCCACGCAGCTCCACAGGGACGTCCCTCGGAGCTGTCCAGGGGGTTCAGGGAGGGTTTTAGGGTTTATGAACCCTAACCCCTAAACCCTAAACTTTAGGGGTACAGGGCCTAGGGTTTGGGGGTTTGAACGTTTACGGTTTGGTGGTTTGGGGTTCAGGGTTTTAGGGTTTAAGGGTTGGGGTAGAGGGGTTTAGGGTTTAGGGTTTTAGGGCTTGGGGGTTTTGGGGAGGTGTGTAATGCAGGGGTCGCAGTAATGACCAACACTAACCCTGAGAATTCATACTTGCGAATATCGTCTACTGAGCTAAACCCTAAACCCTAAACCCTATACCCTATACCCTATAAATCTTAGACCCTAAACCGATTCTGAAGCCCCGAGGCAGCTACAAGGGTTTTAAATTGAAGTAGTTACAGGATGTAAAAGGGTCTACGGGGCGTAGTATATGTACTGGGTTCGAGGAGTATCATGAACACTTGAACCTCAAATGACCAAAAGAACACCTTAAACCCTAAGCCCGCAATAACTTAAAGAAGCACTAACAAAATAGATCCTCCTGCACCCTCAAACCCTAAACCCTCAAAGCCGTAACCTCTAAAGCCCCTAAACCCTATAGCCCGAAACCCCCAAAGCCCCGAAACCCCAAAGGCCCTAAACCCCTAAACCCAAAACGCGAAACCTTAAACGCCTAAACCCAAAACCCTAAACCCTAAAGCCCTAAACCCTAAACCCCTAAACCCTAAGCCCCTAAAACCCTAAACCCCTAACCCCTAAACCCTAAACCCTAAAGCTCTAAACCCTAAGCCAAAAACCCTAGCCCTAAACCTCTAAACTCCTAAACCCCTAACCCCTAACCGCTAAACCCCTAACCCCTAACCCCTAACCCCTAAACCCCTAAACCCCTAAACCCCTAAAACCCTAACCCCTCACGGCTTCACCCCTAACCCCTAACCCCAAACCCCTAGACCCCTAAACCCCTAAACCACTAAAGCCCTAAAGCCCCAGACCCCTAAACCCCTAAACCCCTAAAAACCTAAAAATCCAACCCCTAAACCCTAAGCCCCTAAACCCTCAACCCTAAACCCCTAAAGCCCTAAAGCCCTAAAGCCCTGAACCCCAGGTCTTCTTTGTGCATCGGTCGATGGCCGGCCTTCTTCAGAAGGTGGAGGCGGAACTCCACATGGGTAGTTCTCTAAAATAGGGTGTTGGGTTTGGGCTTTAGGGTTCCTTTGAAACTGTTTAGGGTTTAGGGCTTCAAGGTTTAGGGGTTTAGGGGTTTAGGGTTTCAGGGTTTAGGGTCTGGGGTTTAGGGTTCAGGGTAGCCTTTTTTTCCGGGCTCCTGGATCTGTAAGGGTTTCTATGTCCCTAAACCCTAAACCCTAAACCCTAAACCCTAAACCGTTTATGGGGCTTTTACTAAGGCCGAAGCTTTAGAGCTCCTTACAGGGATCTTTAAGGGTTGAGGGTGTAGGGTAGGGTTTCTATAAGGCTTTTATAAGGGTACGGTTTAGGGTTTAGGGTTTAGGGTTTAGGGTTTAGGGTAGTTCTCTAAATTTCCCGGGCTCCTTGCAGGGGTACGATAGGGGTAGTTCTCTGAAGTAGGGTCCTTGTTGAGGCTTCGACTTAGTACGGCACCCTTATAAAACGTATCCTAAAAGGGACGCTAGTGGTTTAGGGGCTTGGGGTGTAAGGGCTTAGGGTTTGGATGTTTAGAGCTTCGGGTTTAGGGTTTAGGGTCTAGGGGTTTTCAGGCTTGCTGTAGGGGGTTTAGGGTTTAGGGGGTTTAGGAGTTTCACGGTTTGGGGCCCTAGGTTAAAAGAATTGTGGGCTTGGATGCAACCGCAACTCTTGAGGAGGATCGGATCGGTCTTCACAAGACGTTTACTTTTGGGGGCCTAAATAATTACCTACACTACTCTAGGTTCCTTATAAGAACTATAGTATAATATGGAGGGATTATACTGCTATGATATAGGGGCCTCAATTGTTACCAACAGTATTTTCGGGGTTCCTCACTATTGATATACTATAAAGGACCCCCCAAACCCTATTCTAATTATTAAGTGCTATAGTTACATTACATACATTGACATGCGCACATACATACACTATCATACAGTTACCTGGCTACCTACCTATCTACCTAGCTACCTACCTAGCTGCCTACCTACACCCACGTACCTAACTACCAACGCAAGTATGTACCCTCCTATACATACATCTATACATACATACATACATACAGACAGACATACATACGTACATACATACATACATGCATACGAATGTCTAAGAAACCCTGGCATCCTATGAGACAGGTCTGGAATCGCGAAGTTTGCCCGCGGATCAATGAAGCTCTGCGGCCGGGCATGATCCGCTACTACTCCTGTCCATGACTGCGCGTGAGTTCAAAAAGGTTTAGGGTTTAGGGTTTAGGGTTAGGGGTGCGGGCCGGTCTGTAGCCTTAAATCCCCAAACATCGCGTCGAAGCTCTAAGCCCTGCAGATGTGCACCTCAAGGTCTGAACTCGGTGAAGTTCTTGAATTAGAGGTTATGAGACTCGCCTATTCTAACAACCGTTTACAACCCTTTACTAACCTTGCGAAACTCCATTCCCCAGCAGAGGCACCCTTAGAGGGTTGAGAGCTCGCGCAGCTGCTTTCGCCTTGGAAGTTCTGATTGCAAGTTCGCCCGCTTCAGCGTTTAGGGTTTGGGGTTTAGGTTTTCCTTAGCCACAGCACCCTGCGTGCTGCACTATGCTATTACGATAAGATTGCACTTCCAATACGATAATAAACCGTTATACTATTACGGTATTGCACTACGTTATTACTGTATTAAACCAGTGTAGAAGGTACCATATTCAACCACTATACTACGCCTACTACGCCTCTGAGACCCGAGCAGACAGTGAAGTCTCACAGAGGTCTCCGCCTACTGAGACGAAAGACCACGAGGCATCCGGGATAGGGGCTCGTGCGGGCTTTTTGGGCATGCCCCGAGGCGATGTTTTGGTGTTGAGGGTGCTGTTCCGATTGAGAATTGTCGTCTGAGAGAATATCCTAAACCCAAAACCCCTAAACCCGTAAACCGCACCCCCTAGACGCTGAAGTTTGCTCCTCATTTTCGCACTGGTGCCAGGCGCCCTTGGCACCCTTGGCCGCCGCAGCTCTGCTGCGCCTCACAGAACGGGGCTGTGCCAAGGCCCTGTGCCGGGAAAGGGGGGGGGCTCCTTGTAAGGTACGTCAAAGTTACAATAAGGGTTCGGAGAGCTATCGACGTAAGGTTTGTGATGTTTCTATAAGTTTCGATGATTGTGATGATGAAGGACCTCGGTATCTCTTAAGGGGTCTCTGCACAACTGGCCTGCGAGAGAGTCTGACATGTTTGTTCGTCCTACTTCTTGCTGCTCCACTCAGCAACTGCTAAGCTCGAAGCCTTGAGCCCCGGGTCACCCTCTAATGTAAGGGCCTTAATATTTAATTTGAATAGGGTTTTGGGCTCATTTATACTACAATTAGGAGAAGGAGCCCCCAAAAAAGGAGTATAGGTAATTATTTAGGCCGTACATGACTCTTAACGATCTGAACCCAGAAAGCTCCACCGGAGTCAGGGTTTGGAATCTGTCGGTCTAGGGTTTAGGGGTTCAGGAGTTTAGGGTTTATGGTTTAGGGGTTTAAGGTTTAGGGTGTTGCCTTTTGAACCTGTCAGCGATTCACAGTTGAAGGTTTTGGATGTGATGGGCCTCAGTGATGTAGGGCGCGTCAAAACCCTAAACCCTAAACCCCGTAAGCACTTATTGGACGCGCTAAAGCCTCAACCCTGAACCTCACTCCCGAGACCAGACTCTCATGATGCCTACAACCTCAAGACGCCAATCCCACCAAGCCTTGAGACTAGCAGTGGTGTTGTTCGGGTCGATCGCTTTTGAGGAACTTAATTCCCATTTACGATTTGTTAGGGTTCAGGTACCTAGGTACTTTGTAAGCGTAGATAGAGCCGTCACTAATACCTAAATAAACCTCAGAACCCCAAACCCCAAACCCTAATCCCTAAACCGTAATTCCTCAACCCGAACCCCTATCTATCCTAAACCCTTACCCCCTGAGCCCTGAAACCCCAGCCCCGCTAGCAGGTACTGCACCATTTTCGGAACCCTAAACCCTAGACCCCTAAACCCCTAAACCCCTAAACCCTAAACCCTAAACTCCTAAACTCCTAAACCCCTTGACCCCTAAACCCCTAAACCCCTCAACCCTAAACCCTAAACCCCTAAACCCCTAACCCCCTAAACCCTAAACCCCTAAACCCCTAAACCCTGAAGCGCTGGAGGCCCCCAGTGCCAAACATTAAGAATCCCACCCCCAAACCCCCCCAAGGCCCAAGGCTTCCTTTCAGGGGCCAGGCACTTATGGAGCTTCATGGGACTTAGTAAGTAAGGGTTTAGGGTTTTAGGGCTTAGGGTTTAGGGTTTAGAGTAGTACTTGGAGGATCATGGGACTTAGTAAGTAAGGTTATAAGTCCCCTAATTGGGGGTTATAAGTATAGTTACCTTAGTTATAACCCTACCTGCTAAGTCCCAAGATCCTTTAAGTAGTGCTACGGATGATACAACTCCCGCATTAACCAAATGCAGGACTATACCCGGATTCCTATAGTTTGGGGTCCTGAAGGTAATGCAGGATGTATATCATCAGCAGTACTAATGCGATTCCCTTATGTCAGAGTCCTTATGACAATTTAGGTTAATATCCCCGAAAGCCCTATTCTACTTTGTAACTCAGGCCCCAAACCCTGAACCCCTACATTAAACCCTAGCCCTGAAACCTGTAAACCGAAACAAGAAACGCCAAAGCCTCAGCTTGAGAACTTAACCCTAAGGGTGCAGGTGCCTAGTATAAACCTTGGCCTTAAAGTAGTCCCCGTATAGGTACTTTGGGGCCAAAGTGTATACTAGGGTTGGGGTAATATCCGAAGCCGCAAATGCCGAGAAACACGAGCCGCAAGGCACAAGCAAGCTCTTCTACGATGCATGATGACCTGCTTGCATTGCCGTGGGCCTATGCCGGAGATCTGCAGCCCTAGGGCTTAGGGTTTAGGGTTTAGGGTTTAGGAAACCCTAGCTGATCTTCCTACGTGTAGCGGCGCAAGGTATGGTAATGCCGTGAGAGCACTCACTGTCGAAATTCGGCATTTTCTTCAGTCTCATGCTCAAATATGTCGCCTTCAACAACACCATCGTCGCCCTAGCATGATGCATATGTGTTGTTTTCGCCGTGGCCAACGTCGCAACCAGAATCAGCTCGTATTCGCAAGGATCGAAGCCTGCATAAGTAGTCAAGCTATTCCGTTCCTTGTTATCGTTATACTGCTATATTAGGGGCCTAAATAATTGCCAATACTATTTTGTTGGTTTCCTGATTAACATAATAGTTGGATATATCCCAAAACCCTATTCTCATTATTAAGGCTCCTACAATACACCTCGAAACCCGTGGCCCTAACCTCCGAAACCAACCCTAAACTTAAACCCCAAAGCCGAAACTCACCACAACGTCTGCATCCTGCATTCTTATGCTCTTGTTGTTTGTTTAATTTTCTCTACACCTCGGAAGCATTGATTTGCTTGGTGTCTTCACTGCAACATTCAGCCCTTGATCAACCCTGCGAATCCAAGAAAAACGGGTAGAGTTTAGGGTTTAGCACTGCAACATGTCTGCTGGACCCAGCGGGATTTGACCCGTCAAACTGGACAGCAGGTAGTAGTGAGCCCAAACTTGCAGCCTTGACCTGTTAGTGTTAGACCCGACTCAGGCCCTTATGATCCAACCGCCGATACCCCTTGAAAGACCCTTTGCGTTATTTTTTCACCCGAACTAGGCCGTTATGATCCAACCCCCTAGACCCCTGTAAGGACAATCGCACCTCATCGGCTTGCATTGAAGGTTTGGTGTGCCCAGGCTTGAGGTTGAGGGCGGAAGTGTTGTGAGTGCAGAGCAAGGGAATTTGACTGTTGGGGCGAGCGCAATTGTAGGTTGAGGGTATACCTGAGCCCACCAGAACCTGCTTTTTTGTAGGGTCCCTAGAAAATCCCTATCAGGGTATAGATTCCCTACAACAAAGTGGGTTTGGGTAGGTTGAGGGTCTAGGGCTTTCCGGCTTTCAGTTTCTGGCTTCGTGGGCTCTTTTGTGCTTTCGGGTGCTCTCGGATTCAAGCTCGGCCGCAAGGCTGAAAGAGCTGCTGAGCCCTGAGACTCTTGATTTGTGCGGCCGGCATGTGAGTTTAGGGTTTAGGGCTGTGCTAAATGATACGCATTGGGCTCAGGGTTTCGGGCTTGTGGCTGGGGAGAGCTTTTCTTTTGTACGGCGCAGCCTACTCTGTGTTGGTATCTTGCAGGAAACCCTCGTTCAGGACGAAGTTGCTGTTTGCTGTGATGTTGGTTGTCACGCCCACAATCCGCTGCCCTACTACAAGTACTGTTAGCTCTACTATAGTCTCACCACTCTGCTGTTGCTTGGTCCCCCAGTCGTAGCCCCACATCGCCTTTGCTTTGGGTTCTTTATGAGGCTTCACCGGGGTCCTGACAGTAATAGCTGAGCCCTTAGTGCTTGGGCGGTGTTGTTCCAGCGGTTTGTAAATCGAATCTTTGGGCCCGAAGCTGGAACATGATTTTGTCATACTCCTACTTGGTGGTTCATGGGTAGTTATAAGTGGGGTCATAAGTATGGTAACTGCGATCATAACCCATATTGCCATACTGGGGACTTATAACCCTACCTATAACCACCCATGAACCTCCAAGTACGGTGCAGTAGAAGACTATTCAACATTAACTATATGTTTATTTCGTGTTCCAGCTTTCTGGGGTTCGCTGTAATAACCAGTAAATCTGAGATCTAGAGAACCCAATATTAGCTTCCCACTTTTATCAAACAACCCCTATTAATGACAACAAATTGGGGCGAATCCTCCCGAAGCCATCCCTGCACTTTAAAACCTATTCTGAGTTAGGGGGCTGGGCTGCGAGGCTCCAAATACCTGAAGAGCACAGTAAGAGAAAGCGCAAGAGCAAAAGCAAGAGCAAGAGCTTCAGTTAGAGCAAGAGCAGCAGCAAGAGCAAAGCAAAAGCAAGAACGGGAGCAAGAACAAGAGCAGGAGCAAAAGGAGGCGCACGAGACGCAGCAAAAGCATGAGCAAAAGCCAGCGAGGGAGCAAGAGCTAGAGCAGGAGGAAGAGCACAACCCCTCAACAGTGGCAGTAGAGATGAAAATACCCCCTAATAACAAAAACACTTTCAGAGTTGTTATTGCCACCCCTTTCATATTAGGGGGAAACGATTACGGCTTAAATTGTATACCTTAAAGCATGAAGCCCACTTATGTTGTAGGCATACCCGGACCACAAAAGTATGTAATTAGAATAAAAGCCGTTTAAGGTGTTGGGCCATTAGTTTACCTACTTTTAGAGGTCTACATGGTATGCTTCCTCGGGAGGCATCGGGCTCTCTGGGGACCCTAAACCCTAAACCCCAAACCCCAGACCCTAAACCCCAAACCCTAAACCCTAAACCGTGGGGACCCTTTTGCGACTCCCGTTATCGGTTGGGATCTGAGGAGGATGGTTTTTGGGTTTGATGTGGGGTATTATTACAACGCAGGGGCCCTGGCGGGCTCCTTCAACGCCTCAACATGAAGGGAGGAAGGGTTTGGGGTGTAATCAGGGTCATTCAGGCGTTAACATCAGGTCTTCGGGGTCTGGGAGTTTAGGGGTACTGTATATGTGGAGTTAAGGATTTAGGTTGTAGGCCGTACACTTTTTTTGGCTGAGTGGGGCGTCAAGTTCAACCTACAAGCTCACTGTCTTTCAATACTTTAATTTTGACTACTTATGTACTTGTGGACCCTCAGGAGAATATTGTTGACCCTAAACAGAAGTTGAAACCATTGAACCCTCCAGGGAATTTGGGTTTCCCTGCACCCCCTGGCGTACGGAAGATGCCGAGATTTCTCATCCAGGCCTTGCCGTCAGCCTCAGAAAGGATGTTGATGTGCAGAAAATCTGGCTCCCTCTAGGATAATGTAGCTTTCGTTTATGGGTTATTAAGGGTTACAAATCCTAGGGTTCAGGGTTTCAGGCCCCAGTAAACCCCAAACCCTCACATCCTCCCTAAACCTTAAAGCCTAATCCCCAAATCCCTAAACCCTAAACCCTCACATCCTCCCTAAAGCCTAAACCCAAAAAACCCTAATCCCTAAACCCTCACATCCTCCCCAAACCGTAAAGCCTAATCCCCAAAATCCCTAAACCCTACACCCTCAGAGCCTCCCTGAACCCTAAAGCCAAAACCCTAGAAGCCCTAAACCCTAAACCCAAAACCCTAAAGCCTCACATAAAGCCGAAACCCTAAACCCTAAACCCTAAACCCTAAACCCTAAACCCTAAACCCTAAACCCTAAACCCTAAACCCTAAACGAATCGTGTCAGGCTGCACCCGCTCGGAGCAAAAGAGGCTCGGGGGCTTTGCTTCGCCTTGGAGCCTCACGTTCCTGTGCCCTTCGGATCCTTCGGTCTTTAGTGTTACTGTGCTAGTTGCCGAAAACGGTGTCTGAATGTGTATATATGTATGTAATACATAGATATATAGAGAGATAGATATGCTTTGTACAGCATGACAGCATGATGGCTTTCTTGTTTTAGGCGTTTTGTGCTTTAGCTGCTGAGTGGCTCTAAAGTCTTGGGTTTCGGGGCCTGGCGTTATTATCACGTATACGTCTGCTTCACCTATAGCGACGTTTCGTTGACGAGCATTGGGCGTTGTGATTTTGACAAACACTCGGTTTTTGTTTGCATAAGATTCCTCCTAATACCCTGTAGCTCTACACCGTAATTTTGCTATATCATTAGGTGGTGTATGCTTTCTATGGCCATCTCCATATGGGAGTTTCAGAAAATTAGGGGTACCTTATTTTGGGGTCCTCATAATAGGGATCCTATTATTTAGGGTACTATATTAGGGTCCACTATTTTCGGAAACCCCCATATGCCTCTCATGACTCATGGCACGGCGATGCAAGAGTAGAGTTGTAAGTTGTTTGTTTGGAATAAACCGATCACAGCTACTGTAGTTGCCTTTCTGCTGATCAAAATCATTTTAGTGAGGTCGAGTCTCCATCCCGACGAAGGATGTCTTGGGATCCCGAACTCTTCTTGCAAGTCCCCAAGAAACTCCTGAACTCTACACTCTGTCGGGTCAGTGAGATTCCTGCCGTTGCGAGGGGGGCGCTGGTGCATCAGCCGGATCTGCGCCGCCGCCTAAGAGAGATGGGGGGGATAGCTTTGCGAATTTCTTTATTGTCTACGGGGCAGCTCTAACCCTAAACCTGAAACCCTGAACACCCTAAAGCCCTTGACTGGACGTTGACTGCTAGCCGCTCTTAAGATTTCGCTAAACCTACTGTTTGAATTTGACTCCATTGCCGAAATTGTAGGTTACTTGGTTACATCATGCTTGATCAGTAGCCTACCCGGAGGGAAATACCCAACTCTATTGTTTGGGCACCCGTCTGTTTCGGCTGGCATCTTGTCTATATAATAGGAGCAGGGACCCTACATAAAAGGGATAAGGTACAACCCTTGAGCTGCCATTCAGGTAATTGAAGCCAAAGGGGAATCTGCATGCTGCGGTGCCTCGCAGAAAGGCAACCGGCTTACCTGATATCTTTCTCATCTCGTCTTGTTATCAAGCCGGGGCCTGATGTTGAAGAACACTTCTTGTCTTTATCCCCAATGGTAGCATTTCTGAAGGGCTTCCTGTGGTAGTTGCAGTACAAGACACCTCAACACCATGTTCTTGTTTTTTTCCGGCCGCCATAATCGGTTGTCCGAGCCCTAAACCCTAAACCCGAAA
>CAJNDV010011046.1:2273-22123 GCA_905221635.1 Symbiodinium sp. CCMP2456
GTTGGGATCAAGCCTCAGCATGGGCAACGTCTGGGCTCAGGCACTGAAGCAAAAACGAACAGAAATGATCCCCACAAGAGCTGCACAGCGCCCTCTCGAGGCCCCTGCCACACACGGTTCTTGCCGCATCCCAGGATGGACGCGGCAAGCCGCTTCTGCAGCTTCCTCGGCAGTTGGCAGGAGATTCAGACTCCACAGTTTCCGCGATTGCTTGGCAGCCCCGATCCCAAATCTTTCCAAGCTTCAGCGACATGGCAAAGCCCACTCCCGAGGTGGCCCCGAGGTGGGACAGGAAGCCTTGAACCTGGGCCCTGCGGTGCGCGACGATGCCCGTCTCCACACAGAAACAGAGCCAGCACTGAAGTCAGGGCTGAGGCTTGAGATGCCTCCTCCAGGTCTTTTTCGGTCTGATTCGGTAATGAGATGCGGGATATGGGAGACTCGTTGCCTGTCTCTGGCACGCTTGGCCTTTGAGGCACTGGATGGCGCTGGCGCCAGCATTTCGGCTCGCTGGATTCCGGACATGTGGTCATATTCATATGGGTTTTTGGCGGTCTATGTCACACAACGCACATGATTATATGGCTCAGGCTTGCGACTTCCACTGTGCTGGCAGTTCCAGGCCACCTTTGCACATGGCTGCACACTCGCGTGCATTCCTCAGAATCTCGAGAACTACTACACGAAACTTCACAACAAAAAGGAGAAGCAAAGCAAATGAAGTTCTTCGGCGTCAAGAGACCCTGGGCCAATGCGAGTGAAATCGCAGGTCTGGTTGAATTCTAGGAGCGCATCGGTAGATCGACGAATGAGCAGCTGTACAGAACTGTTGTCACCATTATGCGCTTGGATGTCTCACTGCGTGCACAACAAACGAAAATTCTTTTGGCTCACCATTTGTAGGATTTCTTTCCCCTGGATGGGCCCATGTTCCTCAAATGCTGCATGGGGCTGCCCGTGAGGGCCGAGCTGTCCGCGCGCCTCTTCTTGCCACGCAGTCTGGGGCTCCCGGAGTCCGAGAGAACGCGCTGCTGCAAGTTGTGTCCACAGTTCTTACAGAAGGCCGCCTCTGGGGAAGCCTCCGCATGGCACTGAGAACAGTGGTTATCTGGGAGATCCGTGATCTGCGAAGGCGAAGATTCGATCGGCTCTACCTGCTCCATGTAGTTCAGAAGCTCCCGCGTGCTCCTCTCACTGTAGGAGACGGCCTCCTTTATGGCACTCTCGACCTCGATCGTCCTTCGAACGGCTCGCTCGATCTCGTCTTGGATCAGCTTCCGCTCCTTGTCCAGGAGCCCTTGGAAGCTGAGATCCTCGAAGACCGAAGCTTCCTCGGCCGCCATGGCCCGTTCCTCCTCGGCCTCCGCCACCTGCTCTGCGGCCTCCGCCTGGTCCTCGTCGTCTTCGGCTCGCTCTTCGCAACAGGCAGCAAAGGCCTCCACCTGCTCCTGGGCACAGAGCTCCGCCGAGGCCGCGAGCTCCTCGCAGTGCGCCACCGAGCACTCCAAGCTCCGCTCCGCTGCCGACAGCTCGGCCCGAGCAGCTTCCGTGCGCGTTTCGATGCTTTGGAGCTGCCGGCTCGCTTCCGCTTTTCGCTCGGCGGCTCCCTGGGCCTCTGCTGCAGCAGCCTTCGCTAGCTCTCGCATCTTCTCCAAACGCGACCTCACCTGCGCCACCTCTTCCCGAACCACGGCCTCTGCATCTGACACCTGCTGCCTTGCCGCGAGCTGCTGCTCCTTGCATGTGGACCATGCACGGCTCACTTTCACCCCCAATGCCTCGAAATTCTCATCGGCCTCCACCTCTGCAGCCTCGATCTCTGCAGAGGCCTCAAGCTCCCTCTCCGCCATAGCAGCCTCGGCGGCGGAACGACGTTGCTCGGCAGACCAAGCAGCGCGCTCCTCCGCGGCCTCTGCCGCTGCACGTCTTGCCTGGCCATCCTGCTCTGCTGCCTTGGCCAAGGCCTCGCTCTCTTGGCGCAGCACCCTCGCTGCCTCGAGCCTCTCCTCTGCCGCCCTTTCCTCGGCCTCAAACTGCAGGCGGCTCAGCTTCTCTTGGTCCACGAGCTGCTGCTTGGAATCCTCCATCAGTCCTTGCATCTTCGCACGAACCTGCTCTGACCACTTCTTCGTCTCCTCAAGGTCATTTTCCGCCCGATGCATGCGGCACTCGGCGTCCTTGACCTGACACGTAGGATTGGAAGCGCCATGAAGTATTGCTGAAAACGAGGTGCTTCTGTGCCATGCTCACTTGTCCAGCCTTCGCACCAATCTCCCTGTGATCGGCCTGAAACTTTGCCTGCAATGCTTCCACTTGGTTCTTTGCATCTCGCCTCGGCTGAGAAAGGCTCCGGAAAGGCCTCGCGCCTGCTCTGGGCCAAGGCGTTTCTCTCCAAGGCCGGCGCGCTGCTTCCTCGCACGTCCGAGTGGCAGCCAGAACCTGTCAGGTGCCCGTTCAAGGTCCCAAGGCGTGGCTGTGCTTGCAGCTTCTGGCAAAACTGTATCCGCATTGCGGTTGTGTTCACAAGATTTCACAAGATGGACAACGGAGCTGGGGGCGGCTGTCCACTATCCTATGCTTGCTCACTCCTGAACTAGCTGACTAGCGACACACGGGCCCTACGAGGCTTGCACGATGCCCCGATGCTGCTCACAAACCTACAACTGACACGCCGGAGCAGCCACGTGCCTTCCGCGCATGCTCTGCTCGCAAGCTTGCAATGTTTTCAGCAATTTGCTTCCTGAGTCGGAGGTCCGGTTTGGTGGCTTCGCCCTGCTAACGTTTGCAAGTGGAGGTTTCCACGAAACTTGGATTGGGCTGCTAAGACCTTATGTAGATGGTCAAGAGACTCGAGACATCAGCCGTGGCAATTGCAACAGCAGGCATCGGCAGTTTTTGGTACGGCGCAGGTGGACGCGTCCTACAGCACTTGTTTTCCCTCCTTGCTTGTCTCTCTGCTCCCGGCGCTTCAAACACAGGACGTTGCAGAATCTCGCCAGTTATCAGTCGGGTCCCCGGCTCCGTCTCCCGCTGCTGGCTCCGTGCCGCCGCCGTTCGGCTCAGGGCCTCGCCTGCGCGCGCTCTTCGTCAGAGGCCCTCTATCTATCTATCTATCTATCTATCTATCTATCTATCTATATATATATATATGTGTATATATATATATATGTGTATATATATATATATAGGGGGGTACAATATATATATATATATATATATATACATATATGTATATATACATATATGTAAGCATCCTTCGGCCCTTGGATCCTGTGCCGTCCCTCGGCCAGGCCTTTGGCAGCGGCGTAGAGCTCCGAGGAGTCCTTCAGCGCGCTGGCCTCAGACACGCCCCAGGGAATCTCTGGCTCTGGGTCTCATGAGGGTCTCAGCGCTCGAAGAGTCCGCGGCTCGAACATACAGTTGCCTCAAGCATTCCCTGAAGGTAGCAGTCGCCCCTTAGGTCTGCTGATGCCACGGGACGGTCTGTTCCTGTGCTTGTCGTGCTGCTTCCTCTGCTGCAGCAGACGCCTACACGGCAGAAACTGGAAAGTTGAAAGCGACTTGGGCCAAACACGCAGCAAATGGCAAAACCAACTGGCCTCCTCGGCCTGCTTTTGTGCCGAAGCGACAGCTGCGAGCTGCCTGGGTGTGAACGCACGTCGGCATGCTACATTTGGCATGCTGGCAGATCACACAAGCAAAGTGCAAAGAGAGCGCTGCCCATGTCCCAAATACCGGAGGCTCCAGGATGCTGGGAGCGCGGCTCTTCGATCGCAGCCTGCGTGCGTGCACGCTCCGATTCCAACAACCTCGGGACCGGCGGACTGCAAAATCCTTCTTAGCTTGCGAAAACCCGTCGCCAGTGCCAAGCTCTGTCTTTTGGGCGCCTGGTCCTCCGTGCTTCCGTCTTTCTAAGTGGTCAAGTCTCCGAAGCCGCGCAACGTCCCAAAAGAACCTAAGGCTCTCCAAAGCCCTTCCCCACAGAACCCCGAGGCGGCGGCTCCTGTGCCTTGCGCGACCGTTCGGCTGCAAGGACGGCCCCTCTCTCTGAGGCCGCCGTGGCCTGCGAGGCGGCGTGCTCAAGGTCAGCACGGCCAAAGTTTCTTCTTGCTCTGCTGATTACAAGTCTCGCCTTCCTTGCGATGGTAATGCTGGTGATGATGCTCGACGACACCCATGACAATGATAAAAGAAGCAGAAGATGGTGAGGATGATGGTGATGATGAACTGACGATGATGGCAACGAGCATGATTATCACGATGAGAACGATGATATAATGCGGACGATACTACGACGATGACGGTAACGATGACGATGACGATGTCGATGTCAAGGCTGATGATGATGATGACGATGATGATTATGCTGATGATGATGGCCATGATGATGATGATCATGATGTTGATGATGATGCTGATGATGATGATGATAATGATGACGACGACGACGATGATGATGATGACGACGACGATGATTATGCTGATGATGATGGTCATGATGATGATGATGGTGATGTGAGTGGTGAGTAGCGAGTGGTGATACTAGTGGCGGTGGTGGCCTGGTGGTGGTGGAGGTAGTAGCAGCAGGTCGGAGGACTAGTAGGAGTACAAGTAGGAGCATGAGAAGGATTACGAGTGGGAGTAGGAGTACGAGCGCGAGCAGCACGACGAGGAAAGGAAGGAGGACAAGGAAGCCGGCGAAGAGTCTTGTACTGATATTCAGCAATGGTGCGGTCGGCAATTCTCTGACGGTTTTGTTGCTGTTGCTGCTGCTGCTAATGCAGCAAATGCTGCTACTGCTGCTAACACTGCTGATGCTGCTACTTCTGCTACTGCGATTGTCGGTGCCGATGCCGTTGGTTTTCGCTGCTGATGATGGTGTTTCATTGCTACTCCTTGTGTGCTATTTTTTTGTTGCAGTTGGTGGTGGTTGCTGTCGCGGTCATGCTCAGCTTGATACTCGAACCCATAACCGCATTGATAGCAATCCAAGCACTGTTTACGAGACCCATGGCCACGAATACAAATGCGAGGACTGCGAGGAAAGGATGACAATCGGGAGCAGATATGTGCTGTCATGTGCTGTCAAGATGACGGCATGATGATGAGGAGGATGGCGAGAAACGCTTGTACAATCACCGATGTTTTCGTAGGAATCACGTCAAGGCCCGGATTGTCCCAAGGTCCCACCTCCGACAGCATTGCCTGACCCACTCGGTGTGCCTCCGCTCGGTGGCGTTCTTCGTGCTAGTTTGGGAAAGCCCGAGATTTGGGATTCCAACTAGGGTCTTTCCGACACGAAAGTAGGTCTCGGTCGGCCTAGGCTTCAAATCCCGTCCTAGAATCCGAGGCCGTCTGGCTTCTCGAGGCAATATCTGACATACTTGCAGCAGAAGCAGCAAGCCTGTTGACACGCAGGCAGCATGATGGCAGCCGGTTATGCAGCAATGCAACGTACTTGCGTATGGCGCGGTATGTATGCATGCATGCATGCATGCATGGGTGTAAGTTGGTACGTACGTAGGTAGGTAGGTAGGTAGGTAGGTAGGTAGGTAGGTGAGATAGACAAGTGAGACAGGTAGTAAGTAAGTCTGCTCATAGGTGTTTATGCATGAACCGAATGCGAACAAAATGCCAACCTACATGCCCATATGCGCAACCGCATGCATATAGCGGGATTGCAAGTATGTGTGCGGCTGTGTGTATATGCATACACATAAATGCACGTATAGTATACAGATGTGTTTGTACTTACATGTAGAAACGATGTACATATGTAGGCGTGGTTGCTTTATGCACGCAAGCACATTAAATGATATTAGATGCACATTATCTTACATGCTTGCTTTCTTAGTGCACGCCTGTTGGTGAAACTATCGTCTCGCTGTTTCTTTCGCTTGGTTCCCCTCTCTGACACGCCCTGTCCACCCTCTGACCTTCAGCATGCCCTCAGCCTTCCGAAACTGGCCCTTAACTCTGGCTTGCAAGACCTATGCTCTTGCCCTGTCTGTTTTATCCTTACACATGCGTTCAACGTCTTTTGCATCGCTTTCTGTCGCCAGGGCTAGGGGCAAGAGGGGCAAGCCCCCTCGCCATCGCTCTCTCTCTCTCTCTCTCTCTCTCCCCCCTTTCTGGCGGTCTAACGATCTTTCAGTAGTGGCAGATTTCCGTTCACAGCTCATATTTGCCTGGATCTTCAGAACAAGGCCCGCACTTCAGTCACGAGCTCCCGGCTCTCCTTCAAGGCATCCGCCTGCAGAAGGCTTGCACAAATTTTCGGCCTCCATCATGGCAACGGCTTGGGGTAGACACTAAGACTGGAATAGTTGGCACAAAAAGCCAAGGAACATCACGACTACATCATGGCGCAGCTCACACGCAAGAGCCCCATCTCTTTTCCTTGTTGCCACTGCGTGCCTGTCGGGTTGACAAGGGCGCGAAATCATGCACTGAATCACCTCTGGAATCCTCAGGGCGATCTTGACCGATGTGGAGAGGAGCCTACATCAAAACCATCCTCCGAGCCTTTCTTCATTGCTTTGGCCGACCCTCACTCCTGGTTGCTTCACTTCGTTGATGAGCCCGCAAGCTTGTTTCACTTCTGCTGACTTTGCTTTGGTGGCAATCAGGTGGTCTACTACCACGGGGTTTACCGAAACTAAATCCAGGCGTGCAGATGCCGCCGTTGCAGCTGTACCTCTCGCTGTGACCCGGTCAGTGATAAGCGCAACAGCGATGCAGTTGTAACTTGGGTTTAGACCCCGCAACTTGCATTTCAGGCATCGGTCATCGGCGAGGCTCCAGAACTTCGCAAAGCGCCTCACGCAAAACCTGCAGGTTCAGAGCATCCTTTGCTCCCTCAAATTGCCGAGGGCAGGCAAGTATGGCCTGTGGAGGGAGCTGCATTGGGCACCTTCAACACCTCTGTGACTGAAGCTCCCTCCAGGCTCCTCCCCGCCCTCAAATTGAACCATTTTTCCATCGGATTTGGAGGCCGGGGCCCAGGACCTCGGTGCCTCGGAAGCCGGAAGCCGAAGGCGTGTATTGAAGCAACGAAACCACTACGGCGCTATACGGCACTCCTGCGGGTCCCATCCAGCGTGGCCCTCTAGGGCTGCCCTGTGCACGGCTGTAAACCTACTTGAGGTCTCCGAATTTCGAAGCTGTGGCTCTTTCCACCCCAGATCCTTGAGCTAAGCAGCTAAGGCCTACGTCTTAAGTGATCAAGCGCACACTTGAGGCTCTTTCGTTGTACAGCTGGGGCAAACCTTTGAGAGGCCTTCGCCAGAAGGGCGCGCACCCCTAGGCCACCGTGGCTGGGCCAAGGAAAAAGGAGCCCAAGGGGATGGCAGCATCTATGGCTCGACGCAGCAGTGTTGCTCTTAGGATGCCTGAAGCTGCACCAGCAAGATTTTCGATTTCCCGCCTATGACTATGGCATGCTCCACAGTCCGAAAGTTTACAAACCCTAACTTTGGAATCGGCCGTCGATCCTGACACTTGCGCCAATCACAGCCGGGAGCTCGCGAGCACCAGGCGGTCCAGCCTTCGCGACTACATGGATCTCATTCAGGGTTCATTCGAAGTCTTGGGCCCCGAAGACAGAAGCTTCAATAGAGAGTATGACATAACGCACTGCATGGTGGCCGGAAGAAGCAGACCGCTCACATCATACAAAGACTATGCTGAAACCGCGCAGCTTGTATCATGATCCTCGCCAGAATGATACTGTGATCGTCGCCATAGTCATCATAATCATCATGAATCATAACCATCGGTCAGAACTGCCATCATCACGGCTTAACGGAGTCAGTACCTGATGAAATATATGACGACGGCGAAAGCTCATTAGACGAAGCAACGACACTACCGTGATGATGGCAACGAAACGAACCACCAACAGCGTCACAAAAGCAGTGGAACCCACGATCTCCTAACAATTCCCGGCCACTGTACGAGTACACATTCTGTGTGACAGCATGGCGACAAGTCACACGTTACAAAACAACTGGCATTATGTTTCATTACCAGTCTAGCGCAGGACTGAAAAACCAACGCTGCAAAGGGATGCACAACTACAAAAAAATGTGCACACACCATGTGTAAACACATACATACATACATACATACATACATACATACATACATACATACACCGTACATAAGTGTGTATATCTATACTGACTTTTCTACTTATTTTGTTATCTATGTGATTGTTTATTTATTTGTTTGCTTCTTTATCCGTCTATTGGTTCATTTGCTTGTTTGTTTACTGCTCTATGTATTTATTTGCTTGTTTGCTTAGTTATCTTTGTCTATTGACATTTTTTGTATTGGCTATTGACATACTTATACGTTGAGATAATTATATTTATGTATGTATATATATATATATGTATATATATATATACGTATATACTCAGATCTGTGTGTGTATATATATATATGCATATAAGCAATGTGGAAAGTTCGGTCTCAGGAAAGACCATGAGCAACGCTGCTCATTAACTTGAGCACGCACACGCTTGGCCAGTTTACTTGATTTCGTCTTTTGCACAGAGACTCTTGCCTTATGAAAAATCGTTGCTCACCTTGAACCACAAATTTCATGCGAATGTCAGCATCAAAGGTGACAGTACTGACGGCATCAGTATGACAGCACTACTAGTAGCAGTAGTAGTCGTCGTAGTACTCGGAATATTGTAGCAGTCAAAGTAGTTGTCCTCGTCGTCGTTGTCGTAGTCGCAGTCGCCGTCGCCGTGGCCGTCACCATTGTGGCGGTCGTCGTCGTCGTCGTCGTCGTCGTCGTCGTGGTCACTGTTGTTATTGTTCTTGTTATTGTTCTTGTTGCTGTTGCTATTTGTTGCTGTTGTTGTTGCTGCTGTTGCTGTTGTTGCTGCTGTCGGTTTTTGCTTCTGCCGCGATGGTGGTTGCAGCAGCCGAGGAGGATGAGGAGGAGCAGGAGGAGGAGGAGTAGCAAGACTGATATGGAGGAGATAAGTAGTATAAAGCAAAAGCTGCTGAAAAGAACACTGCAAGGCAATTTCTTCAAGAGCTTTTGTCATGATCAGAACCATAATGAAAGTACATAAGTCCTGACGAGATCGAGGTTTGCTGGCCTGGTCAGGCACAGAGCTGAAACGGCTTCGCCCGAGCGATGCGTTGAGCATGGGCTCTGGCAAGTGACTCCTCGCAGTATCGGTGGCAACTGAAAATAGAAGGTGAAGTGCTCAATCGAAGACGCGAAAGCGAGAGGCTGCGAGAAGCTGCGAAAAGAGCTGCCAAGTGGCCCCGTGCCAGGGACTCCCCCCTGAACCCTAAACCCGAATCCCTCAACCCTAAACAAATCCTTATCCCGAAACCCTCAGCCCAATCCTTAAACCTGAAACACCGTAAGCTCCAGCACCCCATTTGCTGGCTCCCTTTCCCAGGCCCCAGCTACGGGTTTTCCTAACTAAACCCTTCACAGGGTTGCTTCGGCGGGGAAGTGCACAGTACGCCGGAGCTTCAGGATTCTCCGAGCACCTTGAAAACTTGACAGCCGTCACACCGAGAACTGGATGCAAACCTGCAGCAACACTTCGACTTGAGCATCGACCTCGTTAGATCCACAAAACTGCCTCTAGAAACACTGAAGGTCTGTTCAAAGTCTGCTGTCCTCCACACACCCACGGGGATTTCGAAGCAGGCGCAGTGCTTTCGCCACACCCGGTTCCTTCAAGCCGTGCCTTCAGGCTTCCACTCTTGGGCGTGGGACAGCGCCGACCGTCTCAAACCACCAACACCTTCAGCCATTCATCCCGGAGCCCACATTCCGAAACGGATCATGAGGCCAATCGGCTCCATGCATCAAGGAACCTCGTTCAAGCAATGGCCCCGAAACCTTTGCTGCAGCAAAGCTGCTCCGGGTCGGTTTTCACGAAGTGGGGGATCATCAGCCGCCTGCTCAGGTCGAGCTTTAACAGCTGAGGCTGGGTCTAAGACCCGTCAGCTTAGGCGTATAAAAGGCGTATGAACACTCTGACTGTCTCGGTCGCAGACTGAGACTGAAACTCTTTTTCTTCCCTGCTTCCCGGCCTGTGCGGCGAGCTCATCGGCGCCAAATCTAAATCATCCAGCGCCACCCAATGTCTCACCTGCCACGTACACCAAATGTCCCGGATCTAGACATGCCAACAACTTGCGCAGAATGGTAACAGAGCTGCTATAATATGATTTGACTCTTGAAGTGCTCGAACCGTCGGAAAGGGGCACTGACCAGGTACTTCAGTTGTGGCACGCGTGCGTAGGCTCACAACCTTTGCCCCAGAAGGCATGGAAAAGTGGAAGATACCATGGTGAAAGTCGTGGGGCTACGGGGAGAGCCGCGCTTCAAGTCACTCCAAGCAAACACAGACCCAGCGGCTGCATCTAGCTCCGAAACACGCATGTCTTCCTCCCAATGCAGGGGGACCTCTGGGTGCCGTTTGAGCCACAGAAGAATCTCGTCCTGCAAGCAGCTCAGGATTCTGAGGAGACGCACAGAGTCCCCAAAGGTGTTGTTCCCGCGCTGGCGTCCTCCCTGCTCCGACCCTGATCTCGCAAGTCTGGGGTAGAGTCCGCCACTCCTGGAGAATCGGTGTCAGGTCTCCTCTCAACGGTCACCCGTAGCTATGGCGCTTCTAAAACAATCTTTAGCCCAGCCAACCTGGATTTCAAGCATTGGGACAGGCCGGTCGACTTATGATGGCTTGGGGTTGTGGTCGGAGATTTTCGGAGGCTCAAACAGGCATGGGAAGGCCCAGCAAAGGCCTGAAACATGGAGGCAGACTCGAAGGCTTAGGCTTTCTGCCGCGTGACTCCCATGAGACCCACGAACCAGGCAACATGACACGCACCCTTGAAGCCTCACCTTTCTGGAATGGCTCGTCTTCGGTCTGATGAGACTTGCGCATCTCTGCGGCTAGCAGGATTGCGTCCAAGCGGTCCACAATCCTGTCCAAGTTAAACCGCTCAGCCAGCTTCAAGCCCTTTTGCGATGCCTCCATTCTCAAGGAGGCATTATTAAACAACGCCCCGAGAGCATCCAGGACATCTGCATCCGAGCCAACGATAAGCTGTTGAGGATAGGCCTCTGCCTTCCTTTCATCTGAATCTCCACCCGCATCCGGAGGCCAGAGCCCTTCCACCACGTCCAGATAACCCTGCGCATCGCCCCAAACGATGCTAGGCATCCCCACACTCATCATGTTCCTCTGCTGCTTCTCTGGGCAGTTCCAGAAGATTCCAAGTCTAGACACTCCGGATTTAAAGCGAGGCTTACAAGTTACGTTGAAAACATGTGCAAAAGCAGTCTGGGTTCAAGAGACGCTGGCCAGTCTTCCACCTGCTGCAGAAAAACCATTCAGAACGACAGCCCGACTGTTTAGCAAAGCCAATCTGCAGCGTAGTCAGCTGTTGGTACACGGCGTCCGTGTGCTGCGGAGTCGTTAGCCTGCCGTCGTTATGTAGAAACAACTTCGTGGGATCCATGTGGATGAACTCGGGCACGGTCGATATCCCAGCTTGTCTAGAGTACTCTTCCAGGAACTCCTCAACTTTCTGCTGCAACTCAATGTCCGAGTGTATCGTGTGCACACCCACCCGCACGACATCAGCGGATGCGTCAATTAGCAGGTTGTGCTTGTTCGCGTGGTGATGTGGCAGCCAGTGCACTGCTAACTGCCCAGAGGCAATCAAGCGACGCAGGGCTGGATGAAACTCCAAGTCTTGCTTGCACAAGGATGTCTGCACTAAGATCGCATCCATTTCTGTTACGTTGTCCAGCACATCAAAGGTATCCACTGGATCGAAGATGTGAACCGCGTGGGGCCAGGCACTCACCGCACATAAGCACATGAATTTCACATGAACGATGCTAGTAGGACTCCATCTATGCTCGATGTTGCACCACTCCTTGCAAGGCCAGTTCCAAGCCCTGGCATCGACATTATGCTTGCGGAATCCCCTGGCCATTTGCCTGCCACGGACGGTGAAGGATCCCCACTGATAGGTGGTATCACCACCTCCGAGGAAGAGGACGCGGCGGGTGGACGAAAGGGGTGTCCAGGGATGCCGACTCGGTGGTGACTGCGGCTGCGGCCACGACCTTGCAATCTGCTCAAGTATTTGCGGGATGCGCCAGTGGCTGGTGAGCATGTCGTAGACAAACTGATGCGACCTCTCCTCCCAGAGCTTCACTATGACCTCTGCTTCCGCAGACAGCAAGGCCTGTGGGGCTCTTCCCGCGGTCGGTCCATCAGGTAGCCCATCAAGCAAGTTTGCTTTCAGAGCCAGAACGACGATGGACAGCAATGCCGCCGCGGCTCCGAAGGTGCAACGGTACGGTTGCATCATCGGCTTAAGCACTTCAGATGTAATGAACTCTTGGGCGACATGGAGGGGCAGGTAGGGTGTGTCCGCATCTTCAGTAGGATGCTCACGCCACCACACCCGGCCAGCTCTGTACATCGCATCGTCCATGACCTGACAAAGCTCCAACACGTGTCGATTTCTCTGTGCGCGGCATGCGACGTTTGGGAATCTAAGTTACATGAATGGCAGCGAGTTGATCCCACTGGAAAGCGTTCGTCCTGAAAGCGCAAGGGGGTAGCACGTTCCCATGTCATCACTTCGCAGCGAGGAGGGAAGCGAGGCAGGATGGGGAAATCGAAGTGACGAGGCCTAGGTTCACTTCGCTTCTTGATTTTGCAATACCCCATCTTCTAAACAGTGTCCAAGATTGGTGTTTTCAGTTTGGGGAGGATTTTGCAGTGCCAGCCGAGAACCCTAAACACTCAGCATCCCCAAACCCCGAAGCAAGGAGCAGAACGAGGCGGGGGCTGGAAAGTCGAAAGCGTGAAAAGCCTCGAGACATGTGATTTATGTTCGAACAAGCCTGAAACCGAAGAAAACTCATCTGAATACTATCTAATAGCTGGTTGGAACAGCTTGCATAGCTACTTGGAGCCCAAATCCTAGCCGGAATGTGAGCTTCAAACTACAAAACACCTTTGCCCGATCAACCACCTCTCCGCCGGCAACCTCCGAGAAGCTTGCGCCGGATCATGCCCCGCCTCGTCTGCCTGATCGCAGAGGTTCATCTGCCTGCTTTCGCCGCCCTCCCCGATCTGCATGGCCTTCGTACTGGGGACATCTGGGGACCGACCCCAAGAGCCCAGACACAAGCAAGCGCAAAGCAGGGACCTGTGCAAGCCGCGCCAGAAGCCCGGCGAGGGGCCAGTGATGAGAGGCCACGATGTGCCAGGGAACCTCAGCTTTGCCCCACCTTGCGGTGAGGTCTTTGTTACCGTGACTGGGGGCTTGGGCGCGTTTGGGCCAAGGCACCTCCAAATAGAAAAAGAGGCCTTCGAGCTCGAGCTGTGTCTTTTTCCACTTCTGTGGCCATTTCTCATGGCTGACTGGATTCCCTGCGAGTGCTTCGTGCAGAGTGCACACCACGTCGCACAGGAAGACACTCAACCAACCCAAGTAGCAATCGTTTTTCCAGGAGCTGTACCGCGAGTCAACGTCTCTGAAAGTGTCAATCTGTTCAGCGTTGGCTTGCAACGGCTCCCGGCATGGCGTTACATGTGGGCGCGCGTCGAAGTGCTCCAAGTCCAACAAGCCTTCCTCTCTTGCCAGGCAGTCCGTCGTGGTGCGAACCTGCTCGGCGACGGCTCGCCAGTCCACCGGGCCGGGCAGCGTCTCACAACCTGGATCCAACGCGAAGTCGAAGTCGCTCATCTTGTTGAAACTCCTCTTGGCCTGTGGCCAGGTCATGACCCACCGGCGCATCTCAGGGCCCATCTCGATTTCGCTTTCTGCCATCAAAGGAAGAAGGGCCGCAACGGCCAGCCATGTAGTCATGAAAGTGAAAGGGTGAAAGGGCTGCGGTGTCAAAATTTTGGAGGGACTTGAGAGAGAAATTGTCAAAGCCAGCAAAAGCACTCAACAAGCCTTTAAACCATCCCCAGACGGGGGCGGAAGGAGGCCTGCGAGGCCGTGGCTCCGGAGCATGCTGTCGGCCAGCGCCAGCTGGCGCGGAGAGCGGCGCCTTAGACTCACAGCGACTCGGTGCGCAGTCCCGCGGTCTTCTTGTGGGCTTCGTGCGACAACCCGGCAGATTTCTTGGCATCGCAACATGAATTTCCCAATTTGGAACCCGCGAGACGGCTTGCCTGCCTGACCCCCGCCCCATCTAACTGTCTGCGAGACGAGCGTGGCGAGGCACCAGGC
This sequence comes from Symbiodinium sp. CCMP2456, assembly GCA_905221635.1. Classification (NCBI taxonomy): domain Eukaryota; class Dinophyceae; order Suessiales; family Symbiodiniaceae; genus Symbiodinium; species Symbiodinium sp. CCMP2456. The sequence goes on from CAJNDV010011046.1 coordinate 16,530, forward strand.
AGAGCTGAGAATCACGGTTGCGTTGCAGCTTAGCACCTGGGTTCCAAAAAGGGAGAGGAAAATCAGAAGGTTTCCTCGGACTGTTTTTGGCGATGCACGGTCTTGCTAAATGGGCTACAACGGCATTCTGCATGTTCGAAAACACTGTAGATGTCTGAACTTGGGATCTTTACGACATGATTCGTGACGTGCGCCTGTTCCTCGTAAGTGGCTTCCGATAGCGGGCATGTCATTTGAGAGCAGCTATGCGGCCGCTACAGTAGCAGCTGCTAGCTCGCTGGCGAGCATGGGCAGTTTAGTTGCGAAGCAACACAGGTCCGATCCTGACACCTTGCACCTTGTCAATCTGGCTTTCCGAGAAGAACAGAGCATTCTTGCATTACGGCGTGCGAGCTTAGTCTTCCGAGACCTCCCAAGCTCTCTCTAAGTGAGCCGGGCTGCCAGGCAGCGCAGCGCGTGCATCGAGGTCTCATTGAAGCGCTGAATGCCGTCCTCCGGGCAGAGCCATCCCGATTCCGTCAAAATCTAGAAACAGATGATAAACCACAAATCCACCAGAGCAGCCCAGCTGCTGAGGCATGAAGCACACCGTCCACGTCCAGAAACCTTGGCCACTTATTGGCTTCGGGAATAAGGGGTCGACAGAACCCACCAACGCTAACTCGAAATGCCAACGGAAGCAGAATGCGAAGCAACAAAACCCTATATTATTTATGTGTATGTATGTATGTATGTATGTATGTATGTATGTATGTACGTACGTATGTATGTGCGTATGTACGTATGTACGTATGTACGTACGTACGTACGTATGTATGTATGTATGTATGCATGCATGTATGTATGTACCTATGTATGTATGTACCTATGTATGTATGCATGTATGTATGTATGTATGTATGTATGTATATATGTATGTATCTATTATCTATGATTGTGTATGTATGTATGGGGTCCACTTCGCCAGGGTTGTAGCTTCAGGGGGTACTTACCTCCCGCCTCCCAATGCCATAGAAAACCAAAATTAGGCTAACCTTTCAAGAAGTCGGGAAAGTCAGGGGTGGGAGAACCCTAAACCTTAAACCCTTTAAGCCCAAAACTTGAAACCCTAAACCCCCTCTTGCTCTGAGGTGTAAACCTTAGCGACTCAGGCGGCGTCACCCCCAAACCGACACCTCGGGCTTATGTGTCAGGGTTCAGGGTTTAGGGTTCAGGGCCTTTAGGGCTTATAGGGTTTAGGGCCTTTTTTTGTTGACACCCTTTTTCCTGTTTAGGGCCTTTAGGGTTTAGGGTTCAGTGGATTCGGATTTAAGGCTCAGGGGTTCTAGGGTTTAGGGGTTTAGGGGTTAGGGTTGGGGGTTTAGGATTTAGGGTTCTCCCACCTCCGAAAATGGTCGCCGAGAGCGGTGGTCACAGCCGCCAGGCGGAAAGGGCACGAAGAAAGCGAGCGAAAATCGACGCTGGCTTGCGTGCCAAGGCTCAGGGTATACCGGGACCCCCAAAAAAACTTCCTCCTTAAACGGAGTTACAGAAGGAACTCATAATGAAGCCCCGAAGAAAATCGTAGGTTCTTGGGGGTCCAAGTAGGGTTTATATAAACACAAAAAACCTTCGAGCCCCAAGGATTAGGCTTCAGGGTTGAGGGGTCTAAGCAGGGTTTGTATAAACACAAAAAGCCTTCCAACCAGAAGGATGAGGGTTCCGGGTTGAGAGGTTTGAGGATTTAGGGGTTTAGGGGTTTAGGGTTTGGCGTTTAGGGTTTAGGGGTGTAGGGTTCAGGGTTTTAGGGTTTTGGGGTTCAGGGGTTCAGGGTTGGAGGGTTGAAGGCTGTCTTTCCTAGTAGGGTATGGAGTCGGTTTGAGGTTTAGGGTTTAGGGTTTAGGGTTTAGGGTTCAGTTTAGGGTTCAGGGTGTAGGCTACATAGCAGGTACTCGCAAGAGAAGGTTTGGCGTTTGAGGGTTGGGGTTTGGGCCTCACAGCTTCTGACATGAAGTCGTGTCTTCTGCCCTCTTAAACCCTAAACCCTAAACCCTAAACCCTAACCCCTAAACCCTAAACCCTAAACCCTAACCCCTAAACCCTGACCCCTAAACCCTAACCCCAAACCTCTAAACCCTAAAATGCCGGATTTCAACCGATCTGTTTCCCACACGGCTTCTTCACAAACCCTGGACCCGCAATCATAACGGCTTAGTATAGGGGCATGAAGGATTGGAGTAGGGTTTGGGGCTTAGGGTTTTAGGGTTTAGGTTTAGGGTTTAGGGTTCATTGGAGTAGGGTTTAGGGCTATAGTAGAGTGTAATTACATAGGGACTATAAGAGCAACTGTACTATGAACAAAGTCTTCTGACCCTGGACCCCCCAAAATGCCAGCAACCTTCAACAAAGAGGTTGGACATGGCTTCATATACGGGCCGTAATAATTTGAACAGGGCTTTGGGATACTTTGTAGTAAATCACAAGTTGGCGCCCTCAGGAGTGGTTTGGGGTTTAGGGTTTAGGGGTTTGAGCTTAGGAGTTTACTTTAGGGTTTAGCCCTAAACCCTAAACCTTCACCAACCGTCGCAGCGGAAGGCTTGCCTGGAGGCTGCAAGGGATCATGGTGTAGGACTTAGGGTTTAGGGTTTAGGGTTAATGGTTGAGGGTTTAGGGTTTATGGTTGAGGGTTTAGGGTTCAAGGGCTCATGGTGTAGGACTTATGAACTTCGTGCTTTCTTACCTAGGAGTCAGGATTAGGGGGGCCCTTGGGCATATGTCTTCGTTGTTTGCTTTCTGAGGACGGGGGTGCTGCACTGGGATCCCCAGTGTAGGAGCAAGGGTTAGGGTTGAGGATTTAGGGCTTAGGGTTGGGGATATAGACCCTCTTAATAAGGTCCCTTTTAAGAGAGCCACAAGTAGGGCTAAGAAGGGTCCCCTTGTGGTACCACTCAAGGGTCCTACTGTTAAGGATCCTGTTTTCCAGTGATTCGCGAATCCCGAAGCCGAGACTTATAAGCCCTATTGGCCATAATATAGAGGCCTTAATGGTTAGAATAGCTGGGTTTTGGGGTATAATGAACAATAAGGAACCCCTCAAACTACTACTGGTAATTATTTAGGCCCCTATACTAACCGCACTTCATTGCCTTATCACCCTTCAGCTGGGTCCATGTCACCACAAAAATGAAAAGCATTCAGAGACACACACACAGACACACACACACACAGACACACACACACACACAAACCTCAATTTACCCTAAACCCTAAACCCTAAACCCTAAACCCTAAACCCTAAACCCTAAACCCGGAGCCGCCAAAACCCTCCATGGAAGCACTGGGTCCTGCTACGCGGTGAGGTGGATAGCCTGGTCCAATGGTTCAGGGTTTAGGGTTTAGGGTTTAGGGGTTGAGGGCCACCCTACCTTAAGAACCCCAAACCCACTTTTTTGTGGGTTCTTATTATAAAACCTCATATGGGATTTATAGGGACCCTACAAAAAAGTAGGTTTTGGGTTCTTCAGGTAGACCCGAAACCCTTCCGTAGTTGGGGTTCTGGTTTCATCAGCGTCTTTGGCATTCTCGTTTTCGTATCTTGGGTCCAAGTCTTAGGTTTTGCACCTTGTAATGTAGGGCTTCGGATTTAGGTTTAGGGTCTAGGACTTCAGCTCCGGATTTAAATCTAAAGGCCCCTAAGCCAAAAGCCCAGAACACCTCAACCCAAACCCCCAGGTCAAGCCCCAAGCCTTAAAACTTAAACCCTAAACCCAAACTCAAACTCTAAAAAAACCTTAAGCCTACCTCGAAACCCTAAATCGTAACTCGAGACCCTACAGCCAGACCTTGGGTGGATTGCTGAATCTGAACACCCTAGCCCAACAAAGGTTGAGATTTGGAATTATGGTAGGATAACAGAAAGCCAAAAAAGTTAGAGGTTACCTAGCCAGCCTCTGAGTATTTAGAGCTAAACCCAACATTCCAAAACAAAAAAACCTCAAGGGCCGAGCTAAACTTCTAGACCCTAAGCCCGTAATACTTTGCACAACTCCCGAACTACCTGGTAGAAACCCGTGTAGACTCGATTACCCTAAACCCTAAACCCCAAACCCTGTAGGGTTTGGGGTTTAGGGTATAGGGTTTAGGGTTTAGGCTGTGGACCCCTAAACCCTGTAGGGTTTAGGGTTTAGGGTATAGGGTTTAGGGTTTAGGCTGTAGACCCCTAAACCCCAAACCTCAAACCCCGAACCCCTGTAGACCCTGTTACCCGAAACCCGCAACTGTGCCCCATGTGCCTGGCGGCAGGTGTGGGACACCCCCGGCACAGCCGTGCCTCGAAAGCAAAATAGTGCTTTGGGGTTTAGGGTTTAGGGTTTAGGGTGCTTTCATATAGGGGCCTTCATCCTTAGAATAGGGTTTTGGGGTATCTTATACAAAAAATATATTAAGGAACCCCCCTCCCCAAAACAAAAAAATAGTATATGTAATTATGTAGGCCCTAAACCCTAAACCCTAAAATCCCTAAAATCCCTAAATCCCGAAAGCCAAAACCCAAAATAGCCCCTAGACTAGTGCGTTACTATACTGCACGTAGACCCCTAGCAAAAATTACAATTTCAGCTGCTTCTTAGGGTTTATAGTAGCCAAAGATTAAAAATTATTTCTAAGTACCCTTAAGGTTAGAGCAGCTCAGAGGGTGGCTTTACACTCTCTGGGATCCTTTACCCAAACCCCCAAAAGGATCTAAAGAACAGATCCTTTAAGGGAGTTCCTATAAAGTACCCTTTAGTAGTTAGGGTCCCTAATTAGGGGATCTATTTTTTAGCTCCTTTTGGGGGTCTAGGTAAGGGTTCCTAGGGTTCAAGATTCAGGTTCCCTGAGAAGGGGCTCCTTTAAGGGTTTAGGGTTCAAGATTTTAGGTTGCTTGGGGGGGCTCCTTTAAGGGTTTGGGTTTAGGATTTAGGGTCCAGGGTTTAGGGTTTTTCAGGACTCCTTGAATTAGCTTCTAGGGTCTAGGGCCTAGGAGATAGCAAGCGCAAGTGTTAAAGCAATGTTGTATGAACCCTAAACCCTAAACCCTAAAGACCGGGTTTAGGACTCAGGGCTTGTAGGATTGAAGACCTGAGCCCTCAATTAGGGTTTAGGGTTCAGGGTTCAGGGTTTAGGGTTGAGGGTTTATAACCTAAACCTTAGGGTCTTAGGGACCCCCCCTGGTGCTGCTTGGTTGGCCAAGTTCGGCACACGTTTCCCGGATCGATCTTGCAAAGTCATCTCAACAAGCGGCTTTCCCTAAATTGACGGAAACTAAAACGCAAAACACATCAACTGCTTCCTCCCCCTTCCTAAACCCTGGCCCAAACCCTAGACCCTACCCAAACCCCCAAAAGGATCTAAAAAAAAGATCTCCTAAGGGAGTTCCTATAAAGTACCCTTTAGTAGTTAGAGTCCCAAATTAGGGGATCTATTTTTTAGATCCTTTTGGGGGTCTGGGTATAAGCCGTCTGCGCCGGAGGTGGCACAGGAAACTGTCGGCCATCCCACTGGACTAAGGGGATGGCCCGATGCCCTGAGGGCAGCAAGTGCATCTTCATCTGGGTGGTTGTCAAAATTAATGGTCC
>CAJNDV010011046.1:29921-41854 GCA_905221635.1 Symbiodinium sp. CCMP2456
ACATCGGAATTCAACGCTGAATTTGACGACCCGGGATCTCTCGGAATGAAAGCCGATTCCCGGTGCCCCTCCCGTGCTTTGTGGGAGAAGCCAATTGGTTCCCGACCACCCAGAGACGGCGTGGGCATCTTCCTTCGAAGGGGTCGTGAAAGCAAGCCAAGAATAAGAAGCAGCGCTAGGCTACATTCGAACCCGAGCTTGAGCCGCAGTCTATTTAGCATGCGAAGTGTTGCAGCTCCACCTCTGGAACACGCTTGCAGCTGGCATTGAACTCTTCTTGTCTAAAAGTTCGTCGCGGCTAGGGCTCTCAGCCTTACTTACAGTTACCGGCAAAGGGTACTGTTGCACCTAAGCTCTCCAATTCTCTACGGGTGTAGACCTGGCTCCAGATTGGAGCCTGAGCGCTAAAGGGCCTGCACTGCTTTTGGCCTTTGCCTTGAGCTCCGACCTCGAAACCCCAAAACCCAAGCAACGCGTCCCAAGCTCGAAATGCCAAAATTGCATAAACGGAGGCTCGAATAACTGGTACCATCCCTGCCCGACAATTCGCCAGTAGAGTGGGTGCAGTATTATAGCACGAACGCCCAGGCGATTGTGCGTGACGATGTCATGCAGCTGGACTATCGCAGCAACAACTTGATTTGTGACCTTGACCCCACAACTTTCCAGCCTCCTCCTTCTGCTGTGCCAAGACGTCTGCCATGGCCTTCGCCTGTTGCCAAGCGTTCTTGGCAGAGGTCTCCTGCAGTTTCGAGCATGGCTGAATCCCTTCCTGGCTCGGGCACCAGAGTCCAGATGAGATCCCGAAAGAATGTCGTACAACCCAGCGTGGGGATAACCCCCCCAGCAGGTCTCCATCTGCTGGAATTGGCGGCTTGCTGCCTCCTCCTGCAACAACGCAGATTCGTTGGAGAGAATGTTGCCGTGAACATGTCAAGCTCAATACGGGTTTGGTCTCAAGGCATCAGCTCGCGATGAAATAAACAATTTCATTCTGCTGTGTATACCGTCTCTGTCGGGATCTTGGGATGAGCATCCAGGACTAAACACCGCGAAGCAAGTCAGACCACCGATACAGATGACTCTGCTTGACGTGCTTGCAACTCGATGCAGCTCCTAACGACCATGAATGCGAGGGCTGCTTGACCAGATACAGAAGTTCTGCGGGCTAAACTAAATAAATCGAAAATCGATGCTGACGATTCTGGCCCCGACAGGCTCCCAGGAAAAGCACACGCCCGTGTGTTTGGATGGCCAAGAAGCTAAGGCGCTGATGCTGATGATGCTGGCCCGCTCAGGCTGCCAGGAAAAGCGTTCAGCCAACAACAAGCGGCGTTCGCGCTGTCAGCGACGGCAAAACGGATGCGCACCGCGATTGTGCTGATTTAGCTGCCTGCCTGTGCTTAAACGCCAACAGCAACGCAAGCTGAAACTGACGATGCTCATCAAGTGGTCGGGCGGAAAACATCAGAGCTGTGTTGTTTATGTCGTCCCTTCCGCGTGCCCCTTCCGCGGACCGCTTTGCAAGCCAACCCTTCCGCAAGAGCATAAGCCACTTTCCTGGAAGAAGACCTGAACCCTGGAAGAGTACGGGAGAATAGCTAGTAATTGTATGTCTCGCGACTGAACGCGACTGAAGTATTCTTTTGGCGCGGCGGTTTACGTATTCAGACGTATTTGTTGCTTCCGCGCCCTTCCGCGGAGCAATGCCTTCCGCAGCCCTTCCGCGTCCTTCCGCGCGCACAGTCCCAGCAAGATTTCGAGATCGAGTGAAAGTTTTGTGTCCAGCTGTAGTCTTCCGTCAAGAGACGGAAATTAAAAGAAACGCTCATCAGGCGCTGACGCTTATGATGCCGTCCTGGCCAGCCTGTGAGGAAAAGCGTGGAGGAATGTTGCCGCCCGTGAACATAGCGATTGCGCTGATTTAGTCACCTGTGATTAACAGCCACGTAAGTTGAAACTGATGATGTTGGCCGGGTAGTTGAATGGGTGGTCCACCCGGGCTGTCAGGAAAAGAGCTGCATGACGATCATGCGCCCCTCGAGTTTGACGATCTAGCTGTGACCAACAGCCATGCGAGCTAAAACTGATGATGTTGGCAGGGTGGTAGGACGTCACAAACGATGCGTTGCTGATGCTTCTGATGCAGGCTGTCCAAAACAAACACACATGCAATCTCGATGGTGCTGATATCATTACACGCGATCAATAGCCGCACGAGCTGAAACTGCTGTTGGCGGTGTGGCGCCAAAGAAGTTCGGGCACTGATGCTCATGATGCTGGGCCGTGCGAGCCGTCAGGAAGAGCGGGCTCAATGACCAAGCCGGCGGAATGATCCGGACTTTTAGGCCAAGGTCTGAACCTCAAGGCCTCAAGGGGCTGCACTCGGTGCGCCTGCGCCTGAAGCTCGGCCGTGAGGTCGGAAGCCTCTGAAGCCTCGGAGCCAGCCGGCTCAGGTGCCTCTCATTGCCAGGGAGACTGTGGGGACATTCTGGGACTGGCGGATCCGTGTGGTCGTCCTTGATAGCATCAAATGCTTGCATTGCCATTGATGAGCGCTGAAGTGTTGGGGATTCCGCAACAATGAAAGTCACCGCTGAGCCCTAAAGCCTTCAGGCTGTTTGCCGTTCCCGCCTCTGTTGTGTCCACAGTGTCCACCGCAGGAGCCGCACGCGCCGCCTGGGCCCGCCTCCTTCGGAGTTGAGGGCGTCAAGTTGCGTTGGACCGAACGCTTCGGGGTCCGTGGATGGTTCCAGCACACAGATGCAAAGAGCGAAATCATGCTCAGCGCCAAGGCACGGTGATGTTGGCAATGCAGCAATGGGTGCTGCTGCCTGCAGGGATGACACAGAACAAAGCTTGGAAGCTCAAGGGCTTCCTTGAGAAAGAATCTGGATTGGCGGTGATTGCTCTGAGGGTGGAGGCAGGGAATTGAGCACTGCGACCTCGGCATCAACATGAACTACTGCAACAGCACCCTGTGGCTTCCGGTTTTCTTTGAAGTTGCTCAGGCTGTGAATGGAGCCTGGCTCGTACGCCGCAGGCGCTCAAGCAGACCTGTCGCAGATGGGGCCAGCACCTGTGCGCAGCTTCGAGAGCTTCGCCAGCTTCTGGCGTTGGGGGCTTGGGCAAGACTGTCTCAAGGCAGACCTGGCCAATCCCGAACCCGTCCCCCAACCCAAAAACACAAGACCCATCAAAACCCTGACCCTTGGTTTGCCTTAGCGTCACCTTCTCGAGCCGCACAGAAGGCAGCAAACGGCGTTGGGCTGCTTTCGAGCCTCGCAAGAGTCGAGTGATTTGAGAGTTGTTACGTTGCCTTCATAGAACTAAGCTGCAGCTCTGGATTCGCTACTCGAAAGCTTGTCCCCCCAACACAAATGCATATTCAAACCCCAGTTCCCGACAAGCCAAAGTGGGTTTAGGGAAATATCTTCAGAAGCCTACCCGCCATACGCCGCTGACACGCCCAAAAACACCACCCGTGCCTCGGTGATTTAGGGCACGTGCGCGATCTCTCCCGGGCGGTCTCCTGAGAGCCAGGGATAGGCGGGGCTTGAGAAACTTGGGAGTTGTGGCTTCGATGACAAAACTGGCTCCTTGGTCGTGGCTTTGACCTTGGAGGCCGGTGGTTGGCCACGTCGGTTGTCGGGCGCTTCCCGATGCGCGAGTGGGGGCGGAAGAGGTCGAGAAACCTTATGCCACATCCAGACAGAAGAGGTAAACTGGCAGGTTCAAAGACGGATGGTCAACAGGATCCACTGACAAGGTTCCGGCTCGAGGCAACTCCTTCAATGCCGGGTTCGGCTTCCTGTAGAGCTCCGGCGCAGTCGCCTCTTAGCACTCTGTGATGAAAACGAGGTTCAGGGCGGCTCAGTCGGTGCTTCGGGGAAAGGCAACGTCACGCATCGCTTGGGTACGACTTTGCATCACGTTAGTTCTACTTGGCTCGGAAAGACGTAACAGAAGAAGTCAGCCGCGCTGAGGGGGTACACACTCTGAGTTGCATAGCCCAGATCATTTCTTCAGTTCATGTCGTACACGAAACATTGTTACCAAGGCTACCATGCAAGAAACTCAGCAGAACTTGACGCACAAAGAAAGGGATTCCCGGTCATGCCCCGTTGTTTCTTTGGCGTAGTTGCCGATGTTCTGTTTTAGTTCAGCGCGGTGTGGTCTATGCCCCCTACTGTCCACAACAAAATGTCCTTAGCGCAGTGGCAGCTTGCCTGCAACTTTTTCGGTGCCAGTGTCGGCTTGCCAGGCGGCTCCGGCAGCTTCCCCTGCAGCACTCTCTGCTCAAGAGAGATAGGCGAGGCTTTAAAGCCTATTGCTCCCGGGCCGAGACAAATCTAGAGGTGACGGTGCCATGAAATGCAACCTCGGGCCCCCTGAAGTCAATGATGGAAAGCTGTACTGAAGTCTTTCGATAAGATGTGCATCAGTCACAGTAGCCTTCACGGCACTTTGGGTGGTTGCTGCAGCTCCCTTGTCCAGAGCAGAACCGTGCGGCTCCTGCTCAGGAAGGCTGTGGCAAGCAAAATTTGAGTGAAATTCTTGTTTTTACCGCCACGCACACAAAACGGCTGCTCGGGAACAGGTACCAGAGGCATAAGAGAAGTTGGACTATCTTCGTGTTCAGGCGCCGGGATCGGGGCCAGGAGAATGTAAACCCATCTCTTCACAGCTGTGAAGCCTGATCCCGCTTGCATTGGGAGGAGTGCTAAGTCAGAATGAGAAGAAATCGGCTGAAGTTGGCGCCTCCATGCGATTTCGTGGCGCGGGACGTCCCGGGGCCTTCGCTGGAGCACAAGCTTCAAGCTTCTCTTCTCTTCACTGAAGTTCCTCAACGCTTCCAGTGCGTCTAAAGTCTGAACAGAAGCATCCTCAGTTTCTCGGTTCACAGTCAGTTCACAGTTATATTTTGAACCGCCAACGCGGACAGACCTTGAGGCTCAGCTGGCAGAGTCGCAAAAGCCTTGCAGCCAAATCCTTCTCAGCCTTGGGGCTAGCCAAATGTAACAAGGCTACCCCAAGCATCTGCTGCTCACCGGGGCCTTCACAGGTGCACTGAGAGCATCACCTATGGATTCTGGAGAACGACACCAGGAAAATGAATGAGATTCTCGAAGCAACCCTCAACCGATGCGTGCAACGTACGAGCCTGGCTCGCAGTCTGCAACATAAGGCTGAAATTAAAAGCACCATGAATCCCGCGACTCCCACGTTCTTGCTCAAACCGAAAAATACGAGGAACGTGCAGAATGTGCAGGGATGAGCGCCTTCTTCACAGGGCTTCGGCTGCGCTTGGGCGACGCAACCTCGAGCTCGAGCACATGGCAGTTTTCAATGATGTCGCAGGCTCCAACAATTTAGGATACGTCAGGATCTTTCCGCCCGACTTTGGCTCGGAGTTCTCTGCGGAGCCGAAAGTTTTCTCGCAGCCTTGTCGCACTCTTTGTCGGACTGCTTTGGCACTGCCTGCCATCTTCGGTCAATCAGCCGCGAGAGGGACCACAGCAGCGTTTGACAAGGGAGCTCCATGCCACTGGATCATGCGCTGTAGGCTACGATAAGAGGGATGAGATCAGTGCCAGCAACTTGCTACCAGAGACCTTAACAACGCCCTCCCAAAGGAGACGCCTGGCAACAGTACAATCCTTCCCTATAATGCGCTTGTCTGCTTGCATATTAAATCGAAACCACCGCCCGTGACGCCTTCCCCTTACCGGTCGCTGCAACAAGCTTCGCAGTGGCCTGCACAGCGATGCAAAGCTCGTCCGGTTTGGTGCATGGCTTCGTGTTCCGAGGTGATAGGCGCAGGCCGCAGCATCAGAAGCAGAACCGTTCATGATCTGTACCGGTCAACCGTTCCTTCTCACTAGACTCATGCCTGCTGTACAGTACCACAGCAAGCCTGTCCTGAGCTGTCGGAGCTGCCGTGGAGCTGCTGTTCGATTGTCACAACGACAACAAGATTGCGTGCGCTTGCGCCGCGCAATGCGAACACCCGAAGACGCAGACTCTAGAGTCCACCGGCCTCAGTGCGCCCTCTTCGTGCAGAAAGTGGTGCCTGTTCATAACACCCCCCCTTGCCAACAACATTGTCAGCTTCGCTGCAGCCACTTGCATCGAGCACACATGCACAACGTGCACCACCGTTCCACTCTCTCAGCGTCTCTGCGTTCGAATCGTGCTGTCCAGCCCCTCATGGCAGGCCTGCTCAAACTCATCAGCCGGCAGCGGCTGTGGTGGTGAGGCCTGCGATCGAATGAACGTGCACCGGCAGATGCACCAAGACATGTCACAACGCCACCTCCTTCCGGCGCCCACGCCGTTCAGAAGGAGGAGCCTGTGCCACAGTCTTTCTACACATGGCACACAGTTATGGCCCCAGCAGTGGCAACGGCGAGCGGGCCCGCAAGACCAAACAAAACATGCCTTGTCTGGCTCAGCTGCTGTCGGCTTCGCAGCGGCCTGCGTGATGGTTCGCGCGATTCTTGCTCCGGATTGATCTGCGACTTCAGGAGAGCAGTTTTCACTCTTCCTTTTGCCCCTCTTTCTGCCGGCCTGGGTGCGTCCTCTTCGCGCAGACTGTGGTACCTGGTTCAAGCTCATCGTCTCTACGTTCGAATCGTGCTGTCCAGCCCCTCATGGCAGGCCTGCTCAAACTCATCAGCCGGCAGCGGCTTTGGTGGTGAGGCCTGCGATCGAATGAACGTGCACCGGCAGATGCGCCAAGACATGTCACAACACCACCTCTTTCCGGCGCCCACGCCGTTCGGCAGAGGGAGCCTGTGCCACAGTGCCACAGTCACAGTGACCGGAAACATACCCACTCATCTGCTTGGTCAACCGATATGAGCTTGATCTGCAACTTCAGAGGACCACCATGCACGCTTTCCTCATAGCCCCCATGCGGGCCTGAGTGCGTCCTCTTCGCGCAGAGAGTGGTGCCTGTTCCACAGCACAAACTTCACGACGAACGATGCCACATGGCACCCCATGGACAGTTTTGAGGGTGGGGCCAGGTTTGATTTTGCATATTCCATCAAGGCGCTTCAGCCCGCCTTTTCCTCCTGGTCCTTGCCGACTGGGCGCTTCGTGGCTTCGTCACCAGCCTGGTGCACATGGGCTGACGGCTTGTAGCCAACTTGCAGCAAGCAGATTGAAAGTGATGCCTCCAATAATCAGCCCTCGAATCCTAGAAGACACTCTACGTACACGCAGACTCGAGAACCACCAACTCCGTTGAACAAAACCCGCATGGCCTTGTCCAAGCTAGCAGCCAGGGACCGTGGGACCGGCGAGGCCTGCATCACGGGCTCGCGGTTTTCCCGCAAGGCAGTGAGTGCACCATGGTTCGCGGGTAGCTGCTATGGCCTGCAGCTTCACAAGTTCCCAGCCGATGTATTCTTCAGGCCATCAGCACCGCAAGCATCGGCAAGTTCGAGTGCTTCACATCACTCGCCTGATCACTCATCCTTTTCACTCACTTTCTCATGTTTAGAGCCGACGTGGGAGAGCGAAACACCCCGAAGAAGCGCTTTCACTACTGACTACTGGTGTCAACACCCGCGGCGCTTCAAGCAACGTCCAAGCGGATTGCTCCGGTGTCGCATTGCACGGAAAAGCGCACCGCCGGATCCACGTTACGTCATGGCATGTTATGGCCCGCAAAAGCAAGGGGAGCGCCCAATACATGCTCGCGTATGTACGGATGTGTGGAAGACGTCTCATGACGTCTCATGTTGTCACTCTGTGTCTCCATTACATCGTGGTGTGCGACGACTATCGCCTTGCGATCAGATTACACAAAAATCCTTCTGCTTTCGTGCATGCCGCAAGGGGAGCCGAACAGCACCAACTAGATCAAAATACTGACACATGCAACCCTAAATCCTAAACCCTAAACCCTGCAATCTGAACCTGTCCCAAAATCCACTGGCGCCTTCTGCTTGACACCTGGGCTTCGCCCTCGGAGCTCCGACCCTTCCGCCTGACATCTGCGGGTTTCGAAGGATTGCGCTTAGGGGCTTAGGGTGTTTGGGTTTTGCTTTTCGTATTGCGTTGGGCGGTTGGTAGAGGGTGATTCAAGTTGAGGACCACGAGGGCTCAGTGGGTCTTGGCGGTCTGAGGATCCAGATGGTAAGCTTCCTGCATTCCTAAGACCTCCACGGCGTGGAGACTCACAAGCGCTGAGCAGTGCCAGAGTCCGCCTTGCGGCTCTGGTTCCGCCCTTTGTTCTGGGACGTCACCTCCACAAATTCACAGCTGCCCGTGCCGTGCCTAGTCGCAAGGTAGTGCTAAAGAGGGCATGGAAGAGCCAATGTCGCCCTACAGTTACCCCAACAGGATCAACAGAGGTCTGAAAAACAGCTTCTGCTTCTGTTTCCCCGCCTGCTTTGGTGTGCTGGTGCATCTAGGCGAGGCCTGGGATTCAGGGCGAGAATTGAGCTCCTGGGGATTCAAGAGGACTCACATCCTTCGTCCTGGGTCGCTGCAAAGCATCCCCTCCTGCTTTCATGCGCACGCGTCAGTGGGGCACCTCTGGGCACCCGGCAGGGCGCGGCTTGATCGGTGCCTGGCGCCGCCAGTTCCCCCCATGCTATGTTCCCGACCTGTGAATAAACAGATTCGCGAGTCTTCGGTCAAACCTCGGCTTGGAACCTGGACCGGGCCACTGGCACAGCGTTCCACCACAAATCCAAAACAGCAGAGAGGCAGAGAAGGACCCTGTCTTGCCGCACCCTGCCTGCCCCTTTGCGCAGATCACCCCCAGGCTCGGCTTCTGGTCAAAGACCCAGCCTTCCAGGCATTCAAGCCCAGAAAGGGCAAAGGTGTTGTGCAGTGATGGATGCTGACGCCCGCCCAGCCCAGGCAAAGCTCAAAGAAAGGAACAAACCAGCCTCGGCCATCTGCCAATTTCCTTGATTCTGGATGCTTGGACTCTGGCGCTGACTGCTTTCAGGGGCCCTCTTGCCCTCTTGACGAGTCTGATGTAAGAAGATGTAAGAAGATGTCAGAAAAACCGCACCTGATCCCGGCAGCTCGACCCCGAACCAGCTCAGCCAAGCTTCAAGTACAGGATCCCGTCCGGGCCACGCTCCTCGTGCTCGACGGCAAACCTTTAGGGCCACGGCAGGGAGACTTCGCAGTCGATGTGTTCAGAACCCCAAAGAAGCTTAAGCTTCTTGCTGGTCAACTGAACTGACCCACCATGCGAAGGCAGGGGCCCGGACTCTTGCCCGGCCTCTAGGCCATACATGGTCCGGGGCCTGGGAGCCGCAGTCTTCTGGAGGACACTGGGCCAGAGGAAGATGGTACGAGTAGGGTACAGGAGGACTCTTTCCTGACAAGCTGCCGCGACCTTTGCTCGCAAGCTGTAGCGTTCACCAACAAGCCGTAAACTGCAAAGATCTGGAGGAGTGTCTGCAGCATCCAAAACCGCGCGACATGGGACACAGTATTCCAACAGGATTAAAGGTAGGACAGGTCACCCAAGAACAAGAGCATCTAACTCAGGGAACGCTGATCAACGGCTGCAGCGCTGCCAGTCTTCTTTCTGCTCCAATTGCCGCAGCACTCTGCTCAATATTGACGTCAGCACAAAGCAGCTATACAGGGAAATACATGTCACACATGCATACACGTGCTGTAAATCGCTAATCTGCAAGATGTTCAACAAAATCCAAAACATCTGTACAACACGCGATGCCTCCTGGCCACACAGGCCATTGGCCATTCATCGCGGACCATTCAACCCATGAAAGGTGCCCGAGGTGACTCCACCCGTTTTGCGACAAAGGGCTGGTCCCATCTGCAGGAATTTACTACGGATCTCCACCAAGAATGGCGGATCAAGGTGCGCTGACTGGGAAGAGGTTCACTGGGCCTTGCAATCACTGGAAGGACACGGTCCAAGGCTTGACTAAAGGATTCTCCGACAATCCGTTTGCACTGGGGACAGTGCCAACCCAGCCAATCTACGTCGCAGCCAGAACATGGCTTGGACCACGCACGCTGGATGGCCTCCAACGTCTCGAGACTCTCCCGCAGAAAGTCCTCGAAGCAGGCAGCATGACCATACCAGGTAGGACCGCAAAAGCCATGGATCATCAAAAAGCCAACGGCTCCTGAAGGATGCAAATCCTGCACAACGCCGGACGATGAACACCGACGTCTTGGACGCCGGCCATGCTTGCCCAATGACTCAAGCAATGTCACCCGACGGCGGTGAGGAAAGGCTATAAGAACATTTTGAGATCGTGGTGCAGAAAGACAATTGCTTTCAAAAAGCGGTAACCAGCAGTGGCTTTGGCCGAAACCGCTTTCCTCCACGTAGGCGATGGCAGTCAAGGGAACGCCACGGCCCGCCCACTGCCGCAAGCCTCTGGGTTGTTGGGGAATGTGTTTTGCGCTGCTCTTTGCGTCCTCCACAAAGTCAGGTAAGTCTCGAGCAGCACGCAGGCAAACAGTGGAAAGGGCGTAAATGTCTTCGCGATCCAATTCCAAAAGAAATTGTCCTTTTCTGTGCCCCGATTCTCTCATACCTTCATGCACTCTCAAGCTCTCTGCCAAATCCTCTGGCAATTGGCAACCCAAGCGTTCTTCAAGTTCTTCAATTTCCTGTTCTGTGAGCCCTGGTAGCAAGCTATCTAAGGCTTCAGGAAGCAGCGTTTCCCACAGGGACTTGATGCTCTTCCAAATTTTGCGAACTCGGTTCCTCATTTGGAACACAGGATAGTACACCTGCAAGATCTTGATCTTCATGGTTGCATCCTCGACATGCTGGATATCCTCGGGATCCTTCGGAGAGGTACTTGTGGCAGAAACTTTGCTGAAAGGCTGAACTTCAGTGTCAAGGTGAAGCGGCCGCAGCACCAAGTGTGAAGCTAAAGTCATCCAATGTTCCTCCTCATCTGCTTGTTGTAGCTGCTTGGATGCCAAAGCCAAGCGAGAAAGGCTTTCTGGATCCGTCCAATGGGCACAACTGCGGATCAGCCACAGATGCCGTCTGCATGGCGAAAGCATGGGCCCACTTCGCAAGGCTACGGGACACTTCGAGAGCTTGACTTGGCTGCTCTGTTATGCAAATTCGATGTTGGACGCATAGACGTGGCATCGAGCAGTGCAGTGATGATCAATCAAATGCACCAAAATTCTGGAAGCATCCAGAAGCTGCAATGGTATCAGTCCTATCCAAAGATACCCGAACTGAATCAGCTGCTTCTCCACAAGACAGCTGTTGACACTCGATCCGTTTGGTGTTGCTACGAGTGAGTCAAAGATCCAAACCCGGAGCATCCTCTCTCAAATCATCACCGTGTTAGCCAAGAGACGCCATGACAGAAGCAAACTGCCGGATATCCACACCATTCTCGTACCTGCGGGGTGCTTTGCCTACAGGGAATTCAGGATGCCCCAGTTCGAACCGAGGTTATTTTCTGTCATCCAGCAAGCTTTGGGCTTCGGGATCAGGGACGCCGTTTGCAGCAGGTCGGGCACACACATCGCCAGATCTGCACCTGGCACACGACAGAGTGATGCGGTTGGCGCTGTATGCATATAACCCGAGGGTTAGGCTTGGGCCCCTCGTCACAACTAGATTTTCGGGCTGGGGTTTGGCAGATGGGTGTAGACTTCAATGACTCAAGCGCCTTTTTCGCTGCAGCCCCCGGAAATCCCCCGCGCCAACCTTCGAGCATCAACCATGGACAAGATCTGAGCTATCACAACAAAGGGGGGGGCGAGGGACCGCAACGCGAGCAACTTTTGACCCACACTAGAGGACCTGTATAATATACTATATAATATAATATATAATATATAATATAATATATAATATAATATATAATATAATATATAATATATAATATAATATAATATATAATATAATATAATATATAATATATAATATAATATATAATATA
>CAJNDV010011046.1:41954-67859 GCA_905221635.1 Symbiodinium sp. CCMP2456
CGCCTGGAGGGTTGCCGGGGCTGGGGTCACCCTTCAATATTCTGGCCCAGCAACAAACCGCTATGATAAACAAAAAAGAAAATAAAGGAAGATGCGCATAAACATTTAACAATACACCAGTACTTTCAAGATTAGTAGACAGAAACTCATGAAAGCATGTTGCTTACGAGATACTGCATCTATGCATACATTACCTAAGTATCAATGACAGGTGTAGGCATATGTATGTTGTGTTTATGCATAACACCACTTTGCATTTGTATCAATATGCATATGCGTACAGACGGACAGGCTTGCACAACAAAGACTCATCATGGAGCTTCTGAGCTTTTTTAGGACATATTAGACGGCCAATACCATCACATCAAAGAAAAGCAGCAAAATCGGAAAGTCGGAGGTAGTCAAAGAGCATGATGCATGGCAAAACTCAGCTTATGTACCGAAAGTGCTCTATGATGAATCTTTGTTGTGCAAGCCTGTCCGTCTGTACAAATATGCAATGATGTGGTTGCAGAAACCCCAAATTATGGAACCAGACAATAGCCCTGAAAGCCAGATCATCTAAAGCAGATCATGGGTCTCATGGGTCAAGCCGACCTGTGAGATGATGAGTGCGACATCGTAACTGCTGAAATAAGCGGATGCCACAGATAGCTTTTGATAGGGCTGCACGATGCCCAAACCATCCACGAACTGCCCAAAAAATGGCCTAGTAAGCCTCTTCGACAGGAGATGATGGGTGGCAAACCCCAAACCCTGAAAATAATGGCTGGATCCTGAAAACTTTATGAACCACAAGGCACAAATGACTTCGCACATGTTTAAATATCCGTCTGGCAGTCTGCATATCAACATATTTGTTGGTGGCTTCCCAAACGGTCGCCCATGATAGTTATCTCAGTTTAAGATTCTGGTGTTTAGATATAATATACAAAGCATGTACAAAACAGTGCTGGTATTTACATATATTCACATACACACGCTCATGCAGCTTGGATTCATGCATACCAAGTTGTCGGGGTCCATACTAATCCACATGCAGTCTTATTTATCCAAAATCAGCTATTTGAGCATGTGAATGCTGCGGGTCAATATCCAGTCAAATTGCCGCTGTTGTTGATGTTGGACTGGGCCGATAAGCATCCGAGTTCAGTTCGGTGTTGCGTGCCAATACCCATGTAAATTAATTTCGTTGTTCTTGTGGTTCAATATTCAATACCCATCCAAATTTAGTTTGTTTTTGTTGTGTGTCGATACGTAGCGAAATTCAGCATCATGTCATGACCCGATACACATCCAGTTTCAATTTGTTGTTCTTGTGGGTCAATACCCATCTAAATTCAGGTGTTGAGGTTCGGTACCTTGCTGAAATCAAGTTGCGTTATCATGGGTCAATAGCTCTCCAGCTTGTACTTAGTGATATCGGAGCTCAATACCAATCCAAGTTCATGTCTTGATGTCGGGGTCAACAACCTTCTTAATTGACTAGGTTTATTTAGGTCGTCACCTATCTAATTTATATATTTGGCTATGGGCCAATACCCTTCTATATTAGTATTCATGTTGGTGAGGTGAGGCTCGACAAGAAATAAATTCCATGATCTGCTGTTGGGTGCTAATGTCCATGCAAATTCAGTCTTGTTTCTGTCTGAATTTAGTCTATCATTCTTGTGGATCACTATTGTGTAGTTTGTTGTTCATTTTAGATGATTATCTAGTGTGAAAACAAGGAAAAAGCTAGGTTTACTCGTAAAATATGGGGCCCGTAATGTCTTACACTCTCTATATAGAATATAATACAATATATAATAAAATGTTATCTTGTTCTTACATTATACCACAATAGTATAATGAGGTCGATGAGTCGAACTCCGAGCGCTGGGGCGACCTTGGGCTTCCTCTGACGCTTTCGGTTCTGCGAGCCACACTCCTGGCAAGGGGGCCAAGACGGACGGACCTCTTGGGCATCTTTCGCTGCAAGGATTCTGAGTCTAAGATGAGAGGAGAGCCGGGCGCGCATGAGAACAGAGCAGTCGAAGAAGCGAAAAAAAGGCAGGATTTCAAGTTCGCCCACTGCCGCCTCGATGTGCTGGCCCGAAAGAACTGGCGTGCCTTGGGGTCTCACTAAACCTTGGAGCCTACTGTCAACCTATACCCGGCAACTGTCAGATGATGCAAAGCCCTTACTAGTGTTACCACTGTCAGTGCAGCTACATTTCCTGCAGCTGCTCGCCTCCTCCTCCTCCTCCAGCCACCCCTCCTGCGACTGCGACTGACTGCGACTGCGACTGACTGCGACTGACTACGACTGCGACAGCTACAGCTAGAGCTCCTGCTCTTGCTCTTGCTCCTGCTCCTGCCACTGCCACTGCTCCCGTTACTGCTACTGCTGCCGTTCCTCCTCCTCCGCCTCCGACTATTATCATTAGTATAGCATTAGCATTAATATTATCACTATCTATTATTATTGCTTTCGTTATTGTTCGGCTAGTATTACTACCACTGCTGCTACTGCTGCTGCTACTACCACCACCACCACCACCACCACGACTATGACCACGACCACGAATACGACTCCGACTACTAGCACTACTACGACGACTACAACGACGACGACAACGACAACAATTACGACTGCAACTACGACCGCTACTACGACTGCTACTACGACCACGACTACGACACGACGATGACGACGACTACGACTACTACCACTACAAGTACAACTACCTGCAGCAGAACGGATGCCACAAGCCTGAGCCAAGGATCCAAGATCCTGAAATCCGCGGAACCTCAAAGCCAGAAGCACTTCCAACACCCTTAGAGAGTGGCCCAGGTTTTGGCCGCACGCGCCACAGAAGTGCGAGTCAGACCTGCCATGCGGTCTTTGCAGAAGGCTGCCCTTCAAGTGAGAGGGTCCCGTAACGAGGACACACCGTGGCAAGCCTAGTTTAATCCATCCTACAAGGCTCCTTCATATCACCAACCTCTCTCAGAGACTTCCCCAGTGATTCTGCCCACGAGGAATCCAACACTGGACCCCCAGCATTCTCCGCAGCTTAGGCCAGGTGGCCCTACGCCCTATGTCTCTGAGAGTTCATCCAGGGTAATTACCTGCAAAACATAGCCATCCACAGTTCCTTTTTAGACCTTTGGATACAGCCAGCCACTGAACCGTTGTGGTGGTACTAAGTTCGTGGCGTACAAGCACTGCCACAGTTGTGGCAGAAGTTCCGAGACACCTGGCGACAATGGCTCACACTCACAACATGTACCGACGGGCACAGCAAACGCCACACACACGAGGCTGCACCACGGTATTACTACACGGTTAAGCCCCCAAAAGAAGACCATCATAAACCTCAGCAAATGACAAACAAATCTCTCAGAAAAAAACATGCGAACCGAGGCCACGGCAGACATGGCCACTGATAGGAGACTCGTACCCTTCTGCGGGGTTGAAACCTGCGGGGACACCAAGGGCAAGGCTGGCGGCTTTATGCGTTGAAGGGCCAAGGCTTGGCCACATCCAAATGCACCTCATGGCACGTACGCCGATTGGCCCAAAAGCATCAAAGCTCCTCACCTTTGAAATCCAGCCACAGCCTCTGCACTCGAGTCTATGTTGCTCGGGACACTGCTGCTCTAGCATACCTTGGCCAAGCCAAGCCTCCTAAAGCCTCTGGGCAAGGGCCTTTGCATGGTCATCTGATCGAACTATCCTAGGCAACTAAAGCATCTCGCGCCCGCACACGCAGATACGACGGACTGACTCTACGAACAGAGTTAATGTTCGTTGTGATTGTCGCGAGTATCATTGCCATTGATATCATGATTGTGATTCGACCTCCGCATTTTGATTCCAGAACTCTGATCCATATTCGCTCCCGACCAAAGAGCCCACACACCTGAACACGGAAAACTGGGTCAACCGGCACCTACCTTAACATATCACCGAAACCCAATCTGGACTTATGGCGTGGTCTCTACGCAGCCTTTCATGCGAGTTCTGACATCGGCCCGCAGTCTGCCCGGAGGCTCTGTGGCGGTGAAACGCGTCGAAGACAACCGAGGCAGTGCTGTGGCTTAGAGGTACTGGGTTTCGGGCTAAGGATTCTCCACACAGTGAAGCCACGGCATCCGGCTGTCATCGTCTATAATTCTATAACATACATCCGCTGCCTCCAGGCCACCCCCGGAGGCAAAGGGGCTGCGAAGGGGTTGGAGTTGGGGCTTGGAGTTTATCACCCGGTCTGCTACCCAAATCCTCTCGAGGCACACCGAAGGTACCCTTAACGCAGGATGTCAAGAATGCTGTCGGGCTGGGCCACATGCTCAAAACAAGCAAGCGCTGCTGAATCTGCGGAGGTTTGGGTCTGGCCTAGCCGGCTGACTCTTTAATCGCGGTCATGGAGGGGCCCAGAGACCTAAGTCAGCTGGCAGTGGCCGAGCCAATCGGCGCTGCCTGCCAAAGACGAAGAAGCGACAGTTGACTCCTCGAAGATCTCCCTTGCAAGGCCCCACTTGAAAGCTTCGATATTTGAGGTCCTTTGAGCCCTTGGACTGTGAACTCACGGAAGGGTCACGCATGCGCCTCGGGCGGTGCATGGCCGTTCAGGCCTCTGCTGAGCTTCGCGGCAAAGACATTCTACGGTTTAGGCCATGGGATCAGAACAAACTGCCGGAAGACTGACCCGACATGAGATGAGAAGCATACTACTACAGGCATCCTCGGACTTCCACTCGGGTCAGACTTTGGGGCTTCGGCCTTAGAGTTCAAGTGACGTGCTGCATAAGCTCAGCTTTGTGCATGCAGGCAATGACCGATGAGGGGAGCCACGCGGAAGGCCCGGAAGGTCCGACTACCGACTTGCCACAATCAACAGAGTCCTCTCTGGTTGATTCGGAGACCCAAGCTTCAAAACTGTTCCTGGCTGAGATCTTGGGCCCTCGTTTTCAACATGCGAAGAAAGCCCTTCAGCCGCGGAATCGAAGAATAGATAGAAAACTTCCAGTGCTCAAGCGCCTCCTAAGCATGCTCCTTCGTTTCAATACGTTCGGTTGGCGGGACCAGCCTGGACCGCCGAAGCCACTTGCTGGGGGCGGCGGGGGAACGCCGAAGCCTCGAATCCGGCGGACGTGCAGAAGGAGGAAGCTCGCACGGGGTTGGAAAGATCAGAGCCCGGTCAAGACATAAATCTGATGAGGCGATGGTCCCTTCGGCGCTGTGAGTCTCTCTATGCCTACGGGTCAATCACCCTTTGCGTGTCACCTTTCATGTCGTGTCAGCAAATGGGTTCGCGATGCACCAACCCAAGAACACCTCCCAGGGAGGGTTGGCCTGCATCGTGCCCGAGGCCGGCGGAGGGGTGGGCTTCGGCACCGAAGCCTCGAGAAATCCACCGAAACGAAGAAAGTGCAAGGGCTGACGACTGGAAGTCCCCGATGTTCCGATCTGATCTTGGATCACGACAGGCGCGAAAAGAAACGAGGGTTCGGCTCTGGCCCTGCTTGTAGAGCGCGCCTTCTTGCACGAAGCCTCCGGCCATGTGGCTCTGCGCATGACCTCCGGAGGTGTGGGAGACTTTGAGCATGGAGAGCCGTCGCCAGTCTGAGCCACCGGCCGAGGTTGCCATTCATCGCAAGCCCGGCCGGTGCAACGCCTGCAATGGCCGGTGCCTCGGATCACAGAACCATCCCCACTCTGAAACACACATCTGCGGACACATGTCTAGGCTTGTACGGCAGGCTGGGGATATTCGCCGCCATTTATTGGTCCAAAACCCTTTACTCACGGACAGTCGCAGACAGTCGCGATCCAGGATCCTGGTGCAGACCATCACAAGGACACGAAAGCAAAAATGTCAAACTCGGAAAGCACTGAGACTGAAGGAGCCCAGGAACCCACCAACCCGCGGACTAAGCCCAAAATCATAAGCCAGTGGACCTGATGTTCTGCTTCTGGAGCTAGGCTAGGGTCGAAGCCTGTCAAGACAAACAATGGGGAGGCTTGTTTGCAGGTGAAGCTTTCCTGGCAGCCGGGCCACCCACTTAACTACTGCTGATCATGCCGCGATATTGATCTGTTCGATGGCAAACCGCTTTACCCTTGCTACCGCTGCCGACAGTCAGCACTGACACCCATCCGGACGTAGCAAGGTCCAAACCCCCTCTGCCTCCTGCATGCATGCCATGCATGGTAGCCACGTCCTGCCGCAAGCCAGCACGTGGAAAGTTTGGGGCTCGACAACAACTTCCTCAACCCGACTTTTTACAAAACCAACAAAACCTCACCCGACGGGTACGAAGGTGTGTACAGTTGGGGAACGACCATTGACATACGGGAACATCTTTGGTTTAACGACAAATACCAGAACACAGCCGAGTTGTTTACAATCTTTACAACAAAGCAGCGAAGGCGTCCACCTGAGGGACCAAAACCCAAACCTCTGATCATACACCCCCGAAGAAAATACATCATGGTCGATGATCATGGTGGAAATTTGTAGTTAGCTGCACCGGATGACTTGTTCTAATACGATAAACTCATAGCTTGTTTTAGTACGATAAAATCACGGATACGGCACAACGAGAGCTCCAATTCGCCAACACGTTTTTTCTTCTGCTTGCTGACCGTCAGTACTGTTGTTTCTGGTCACTAATCATGCTGATGACACCGGCGGCCGGGCTGTACAGATTTTCACGGAATCTCAGAAAAAACACATTGCTGGTAAACGTAGTTCGGTATTTGCCATGTTCAATCTTCAGCGCCGCGGCGCTGCTCTGCTGTCATAGGCAGCTCTTCCTCGCAGAATGCCAAATTTCGCTCCTTGGCATCAGCCGCTATCAGCCTTTATAGCACCGTGAATGTTGAGCTCATCTCGTGTGGTTAGCCAATCATTAGCAGCTAATCGTTATGGGCGAAATGGGTTAGTGCCCTGTGTGCGGCAGATGCCCACTTTTTCCATGCGCAGGAACGATAAACGATGACCATGTTGCAGCCCAGACTTCACGTGCACGGTAGTCATCCACTCTGTCATGCATTCGATTTCCTGACGTGCGGTCAACCTTAGTTGAACGGCATCGCGCCGGGCTGCAGGGCGCCATGGAGATCGGCACGGTGCCGGCCATGATGCCGATCGTTTGGATCGGCACCATGGCACCCTGCAGCCCTGCGTCGACTTCTGTGCCGTTCGGTACTCATTCAGGGAGCCTTGGAGTACGATAAAACACTGGATGCGGCATTTGTCTGGGAGTCTCTTGCATCGGATGGGGCTTGGGTGTCTTGGAGCACGATAAAGTACGATACTTTTCTCAGACGTTCGGGAGGGACTCACTCGCTCACTAGACTCACTCGCTCACAATACCGGTCTAAACCATGCGATCCTCAGTCTTCATGACTTGCAAAAAGGCGTATACGACGCCGATTGTCAGAAATGAGCCAAGTCGTCCATAATCGCTTCGACAAACCTTTCGCTGCTTTGCAAATTCCACGATCTGTCCTTTGCTTGTTTTTTGTAAAGAGTCTTGTCAAGAGGAACATGGTCCTGGAGCAACCAGGAAAGATACGCATGCTGGAAGCCCAATTTGGCCTTGCTGGCGGTGTGCACGTCTTCGGCCTTTTGGCGAGCTCGGCATCCGATGGATATTCATCTGTGGGACGCCGCTGTCGCAACGCAATTTGAAAGCATTCCTCGTCGCTTTATAGGAAGTGTACTTTATTTAACCGTTTCGTGCTGCAGCTTCAAAATCTTCGTCTGCTCGATGATGTTCGTCTCCTGTCGAAGTGCGCGTAGCTGCCCAAGCACTTTGGCTAACCTTGTTGTCGTCAAGTTGTCCCTGCTTCATATCTTCGGCTGGTGTCTTTTCACATGGTGCTGGAGAAGAATGGGCTGACTGCCATCCAAGCCTCTGCGACTCTGTGCATGGCATCTCACGACCAGGCACGGAGGCATCCCTTGGCAGCGCTGGCTTCCATGGACATCCATGGCAGCTGGAGACAACGGAAAGCGCAGAGGGCTGGCTGCTGACCAGCAGACACAAATGCCGCAAACACAATAATACGCTCTCCCTTTACAAGGGCTGTGCTTGGGATGCAGGGGGGCGCCAGGTGTGCATCATGACTAGCAGATGGCTCGGCCGGGGAAAACAACGGGCGCAGCTGACGCTCATGATGCTGGCACCGGGGGCGCGCATCATGAGCATCAGGTGGTCCGGCCGGGCGTGGCCGAAAAATACAACAAGTGCTGCTGAAGCTCATGATGCTCGTCGGAACTTGCCAGAAAAAACGTAGCGAAGCGCTGTAAATGCCGATGACAACACGGATTGAACGATGCAGGGGACACTCGCGGTGATGCTGAAATGGGGCCCCGATCTTCTGCAAATCCGATGTCGCGGTCTCCCACCTCCCCCACCCCCCACCCCCCCCGTTTTAGGCTTCGCCCGGCAACTACAAGACGCCACATGGGCGCTTTCCGTCAAATCAAAAGGAAAGATATTATGGTCGCCAGTACTCGCAAAGCTAACTCGGCACAAATAGCTGCAAATCTGCCCCGGATGTGGACTTGTACTGTCTTGGCAGAGCCGCTCAAAACAGATGGCACCACAGCCGTCAGACTCTAGAAGAAAAAGCAACTACAAACTACAAAATTCACTCTGCGGCAGTGCTTACTCTGACCCGGTTCCTGCTGGGCTGCATTGAAATCGACCTGTGGTGGGTGGAGCGTCTTGCCATTCATCTCCTGGGAAAGGCTAGCTCTTATGAGAGTCCGGCTGGCGGCTGTTCCAGGCTATCAGCTCAGCAGCCTCTGCCTGCAACCGAAAAGACCCTCAGTTCCATCCTGCACTGCACTCGCGGAACCTGCAACCTGAAGGTCCAACTGCAACGTCAAATCTCTCTTGGCCACCGGACGGCGATGGCTGCCTGCGCCAGGCCGGCATCCGCCATGGTAATGAAGCCCCACCTGACTCTCAGGACAAACTCGGACCTCTTTGACTACGATCTCGGATTCATGCATGGCGCTGTTCGGACTCCTTCTGTCTATGCTGGCTCCCTTCTCCAAAAAATACAGTTCACATGGTCCAGCCCGGTGACACACCCTGAACCAGCAAGGCAGCTGCATCCCTCAACCTTGCGCTCTCGCATCCTTTTTCATCTTTGGCCACAGGGGGCACGTGGAGCCTCTCGCGCACATTGGAGATTCTCCCGAGATGGATGTCAGCATGATTCAGCATGTGTGGCCACACCTCAACCTTTGCTTGCCGGGATCGTGAAAGCCTCACAGTTAGAAGAAGATCCGTCGCTTAGAGAACACAAAACTGAGCACTGCACCTGCACGAGCTGACAAACAAACCTTTTGGTTCTATCTGCTCACACCCAGCATCCGGTCATCTCAGCGCAAGAAGCTGGACATTAACACTTCAGACAGCGACATACATCACCATCTTGGGATATGCAACATCCCATAACGGACCTGAATCCTTGCACTCCTACCCCCCCAAGAAATGCTGCCTAGCACAGCAAATGCAGCCCGGCAGGAAGCTCTAAATCCTCCAGAGCTGCCACCCGCACAGCTGTAAACCCCAACATTGTTGCCACAGACAGCAACTTCTGCGCGCAGCGTCAGACGGTGCCATTGCCCGCGTCCGCATCGCAGGCAAACGTGATGGGCGAGAGCTCCCCATCAAGACAGGTGATTTGATCCACATCCGCCTGGACTTTCGGGGTGTAATTGCTTGCGCAGATGCCGTGGGATTGAGCAAACACACAATACTGGTGGCGTTTGCCTGTTGGCGCTTGGGTGCTCTGGCATCACGGTCGGTCTTGACAGTTTCACACCGATCTAGCGCCCCACTCGCGTGCAGCAAGGGTGCGGTGAAGCCCGGCAAGCAAGCAGGAGTACAGTTGTATCCATGTTGGATGAGGTCCCCCTCCTGGCAGGTGATGTTGGCCTGCAGCTGCTGCACATATTTTGTGGTATCTCGGATCATCTGAGTAGCAGTGGCTTCGGGGTAAATGAGAGTGCAAATCGAGAGCTCATCAGAGCGGTCTGTGTTTCCATCTATGTAGCTTGCAGGTGGGAGATCTCAAGAGGCCGCTAAGAAAGCCTTGCAGCGAGACATTAACTCAAAGCACGGCCAGATGGATCCCAGCAGCCGAGTTGTCGATGTAGCTCCCCGTCGGAGAATAGCAAGGCACATCCACTTGGATTTGGCCAGTTGTGGTTTTCCGATCCTCAGATCGGTAACTGCTGAAGAACAACCTGCAGATCCAAAGGGGCGTGCTAAGACTACATCTTCGCTCCCGATCCCGTTGGCATGGTCGCTGGCATTCTGAAGTGAGAGGACGGTCGCTTAAATTCCAGGGTTGCGCATTCCAGCAGCAATCTACTGAGACGATTACCAACAGACCATTGACAAGCCGTGAAACTCTATCAAACTCCAGTTCTCGTGGTAACCCTTAGCTGAAGATGCTCAACCCCGGACTCTTGGAACAATCGCTTCCGTGAATCCACGGGCACGATGGAGAGTCCAGTGTTGCGATCCTTGACCTCGTGGAGGATGACCCAGTCAATGTTATTGGGCGAGCCTTGGCACAACGCACATGAGACTGTGCTGGAGGAATCCATGCTTGTCCCAATCCGACAGCCCACGCACGTTGCCGCATCTCAACTAACGGGCTTGCTCTTGGGCATGAGCATTCATGTATGAGAGAGTCCAGAAGAAACCAAGGCGCCCCAGAGCTGCCAGCGCACCGGATCTCGCTGCGGCTCGTCGTTACCCGTCACGAAGCTGTAGCTAAACGCTGGCTGTGCAACCGGCAGCCTGCAGGGATGGGTCGGTCTGCACAGGTGAGGATAGCACTTGTTTCACCCACCATGCCGTTTCAGCTGCTGCTACAACTTCTCAAGGCCCTGCAGAACACTGTACTTACAAGAACAAGGGCTTGCGTAGACTCCGACTGCAACTGGGACCGAACTACGGAGAAGCGGGTCGAGGTTTGTGGCTGGCCAGCCTCACGAAGAAAGCGTTCGACGAATAGTCCAACCATTTCGTTTCCGCGTTGAAGTCTCCGAGGTTGTACGGTTCCTGCCAGGGCTGCGAGTGACATCGCACTTGGACCTCGGGCCTTGCAAGCGGCCATCCTACTTCAGCTATCGGGATCTATGGGTGCTGAGCGCTGTGCTTCCAGAAGAGTTCGAAATCGTTGTTGCGTCTCAGAGGCTCCGGGGCTCAGCCTCCAAAAAGGCCTTCTGGCTGTTGCCATAATTGCAAGATGACGCCCTCTCGCTAAACCAATGTTTTCAGTCTCTGCTTTTCAATACACGTTCCATTTCTTTTCACCGCCTCATGTCCTTGCAGCTTCCACGAGGTATACAGTAGTCGGTAGTTCCTCAGAGACTACCCCTCCGCACAACTACAGGCGTTGAGGATGTTCATGCGAACGAGGAAAACACACGAAAATGATGATCTGCGTATGTATCCCGAGCTCCAAGAAGCTTCACAAATCTTCAGACCTTGACCCACCTTGGAGCCCCCATGGACACATGGCCACTGTCCTCTCGAAGGTTCACTGGCGTGTCGCACGGATCGCAGTAGAAGACCCTGGTCGGACCGATATTCGAGGTGTCATCTCTAACCTATTTGTCAACTCCCCAGAACGAGCTCTTAGTCTTAGCGCTGACCTAAAGATTGGGAGCATAGGCAACAACTGACACCTCAGGAATTCACCAGTCAACAAAGGGACAAGCCAGCTGCTACCAGACACCGAGTGGTGCTTCCACCCCACCATGAAGAAGCCACTTTACGGCCTTCAGGCTATCGAAGCCCTTGCGCAAGGATAAACCAAACCCCTCTTGGCCAAGGAGCGCCGAGTTGTAGCCGTCGACCAGCACCTGCCAGTGCTGCGCCCGCTTGAGATCGCAAGAAGAGCTTGCTTCTTAGCTGTGGCCCTGCTTGGGAGCAGCTTCCCCTGCATTCTCGAATCTACTTCCATGGAGCCGCATACCTTGCTACGCCTCCGCCTTGTCACAGCACAGACACCCCCTTCGGCCTGCTGGTTGTACAAGAAGAAATCCGACATCTGAACCACCTCGCCATTGCCACGAGGCCCAAAAGCACGTTCCACATCGGAGTGTTCTGACCGAAGCAGCGAGTCCCAAGTGATCCCCTACCCGCGGAACACTTGAGCACCCACTCTGCTAAAATGGCAGGAACTTTGGTGGAGATTGTAAAGTCCGTACAGGCGCAGGCGGTGTGCCAACCGGCAACTGCTCACAAAAGTCGATTTCCTGAGCGCATGACGGTGGATCCACTCTGGCGCAGCTCGAGGGGCAGGAACCTGTAGTAGGACAGAGCCTGGGCACGGGATTTCCAGGCTTGAGGATGGCAGGTCTGCAGTGCAACTCTGAGCAAAAGAACTTCTGAAAGCCCTCCCGTCACATCTACCTGGACTCCGAAAGAGCGCGTCCAGTTGGGGCAAGAGACCATACCACGCTCGCAGCACCAGAAAAGGTCCCGTGACTCTATGCAGGTTGTTCCTGGGATGGGCGGACGATGGCCGATTGCGCAGAGCAAACAAGCTCTAAGTCACGCAAACCTGCTGCTAGCTGCCAGCTGCCGTCAAACCATCCCCGGAATTGACAGCCAGAGCTCCCTGGCAGTAGGTGTCATACCGAAGCACCTGGGCAAGAGGGGTCCACATGTCTCTCAACCGCTGCACAGCCTGATGTTGCAGACCCCTCTCACGGATCGACAACTCAGAGACCCTGGAAGCCAAGGCAGTCCAAGGCACGTAGTTCAGTGGACACGTGATAGCCTCGGTCCCAAGAACATCGTGGGGCAACCTCCTCTACTTCATCTCCGACATCGAGAGTATGTAAAAGGGCACCCTGTAGCAGCGCATTCAACCACAAGACTGTGAGAACCTTCCACATCCTTCATGCTGAAGCGCCGAACATGTTGCAGCAAACCCATCCGCTCCTTCTTGAACCAAGCATATCCAAGAATGATGGAGTGAAAAGAAAGCACGGCAAGGTTCTGATGCCTGATTTCCTGGCTGAGAAATGAAGTGGGGCATGGGGCCGAGCAGGGCATCGCTGGGCGGCAGCAGAGGTCCCGGTCCTCAGCCGAATGCTCTTTCTGTCGGCGTCTTGCCCTTTTGCCGGCCTGTGAAAGGGAGCATCGACGTTTGCCCTGCGACATATTCCTTGCTAGTCACGCGATCCACGTCGCAGGTGATGCCGTCGCAGTAGGTGTCCTGGGCACGCGGATGCACGCAGCAGGACTCCTACCGGTCCGTCACTGCCCTCTGAAGAAGTGCAGTCGGGTATCAGGCCAAGCAGTGAAGCCATGGGGGCACGCATAGGCAGTGGCGCACCTGAAGAAGTGCCCAAAGAGCCCGTGACGTGACGTCTAGTACTTTAGTCTGGCAACATCCAGTCTTGAAGCAGAAGCTACTGCGCACTCTCCTGCACTCAGAGTGTAGCAAGGTAAACTTGCAGGGGGCTCGGAAGATGTCGTTTGATGTCTCGTTGCTTGGAGCAGGCTTCGGGCTTTCGCCCAGCACCCCCCAAACCCTCTACCCTCCACTCCAGGCTGCAGCCGGGCCACAAAGGTGCCGGCTCGCAGCAAAGGTCTCGGTCGCGGTTGATGTCGCCTGTGGCTTCGAGGGTCTCACCGGCCATATACTTGTCGCGAGTTTGGTCGTGCAAGGATGTGCAAGGTTCACATGATGAACACACATCAACTCGCGAGCTTTCGCGCCAAGGAACAGATGGTTGCGGGGCAGTAGGTGTCAAACGCAAGCGGATCCTGAAGAAACGAAGGGTCTGGCATCCAAGCTCCAACATCTGCAACACTTAGACAAAGCTTTTGGGGAGATTGTGTTGACAGCCAGGGTCGACAAGCTTGAGTTCTTCTGCACGCTTCTCAACCTAGAAGGCGGGAGACTGCAGCAATCTCATCGCAGCCAAGGCTGAGGCTGGAGTGAAGCCGTGGCCACAGCTGAGCGTGTCGCCTGAGCAGGGTTGTGGGCTCCGACGAATGGTAGGGCTGGCAGAGGTGGAAATGCTTGGCCCTGCAACATCTCAACAGTCTCTACCTGCACACATCACCCGACCGACCCGGAAGCACTGCAAATGTGAACCGACAAAAGCCAAGCAGCAGTGAGCCGCGGTATCGCAGCACCGAAACAAGTCGTTGGTGGTGACGTTGCCTTTGAGATTTCAGGGCTCGAGCTAAACAGCAGCTCGCCGTGCAGCATGAGGTGCATAAAGAATTTTAGGTGAGGAACTCGAGTAAATCTACCTCCCCCCAAGTTGGGCATTGGCAATGCTGGGACCTAGCTCCACGCGCTCAAACCTCGACAAAGCCCTTAGCCCCCAAATCCCCCATCATCCCACAAGCCAAGAACCTCCAAGCTCGGACCCAACCCCACTACATCATCGCAGGCACACTCGCCAAACTGGCAGGTGAGAGCACCAATGTTCGACTTGTAGATGTAGCCTCAAAGTCAGCACCGGGACTAGGGGACATGGCTACTTTAGAATGAAAACAACTCCGACCCTCGCGTTCAAGCTATCCGTGTCAGGACTGTAGTTCTTCAGCCTGTGTTCTCTGTCAGGTCAGTCGATGCAGCGTGCAGATTTCCTTCCGTTCGATTTACTGCGACCAGGCGGCCATTGGGACAGGTGAGGGACGTGCATGGATCCGCCTGCTTGCCTGCAGGTCTTCTCGGCTTGATAAAAACTGTCGCATTAGATCAGATGGTTGACTTCTTTGAGGACTGGCTTTTGACTCGTTGGGGCCGTTAGGGCTTCAAGCCGATCACTGATTCGTTATGATTGTTTACTTGTTTGCAGCAGATCTTTGTCTGGCACGATTAGATGGACAACAGCGCTTTGTCAACCAAGCGAATGACTAAGATTGCTACACTACGCCGTCCGGGACTGATAATCGGTCGTGGGACCGATGCCGTGAACCAACCTTAGGGATGCGAGTCTGCCTTGCAACCTGGCACAGTTTAACCTCGACATTCTGCTTAGTTGCTGGCTGAAAGGACTGTCACCTCAGTGCTCTCGCTCATGCCCCAAGCGTCCAGAATCCCCGCGACCCCTCATCCGTCGCACTATGGTCCTCCCCCTTCAAGCTGAGCTGCAGCACACGTGCAATCGGTCAATGCCTTCGCTGCTTCGGTGAGAACTGCTTCGAACACTCGGGACTGAGGGAGGAGCGAGCGCTTGCCTCTCGCACCCTACGCGGTGCAGTGAAAGACTACCACGTGGGAGAACTCCATGTCAGGATTTAGCAGATCTTGCGCAACATGGGCAAGAAGGAAATCCGGAAACTGCATCCGCAAAGCCTACATGAAAAGCTCCAGATCTGAGCCCAGCTGCTGTCTTCGCAGGGATCTCGGGTGCAACGCTCGTCAAAGTCAAACCAGTAGCCTGAAAATCGCGTTGGGCGGATCAGGGGCACCCCAGATTTGAACCGCGAGGGCCGCATGATGCGAAGAAACTGCAGGCTGAAGCTCGACGCACTTCCCTTCGAGAACTCGCCCCTCACACCGAGCCAGGACGCCATAGGGGCAGCTGTTATCCTTGGAAGCTCGCGTCCGCTCTGCAGGGTAGCTCGAATGGAACGAGCGACGTGGAGTTGGGCCGAGCATCAGCGAGCGAGGCGCATCCTTCCGATATCGGACAACCTCAGCAGGTGCCACATGCCGGGACGGTCCAGGAGAACTCAAACTTTCAAGCCAGCACTTGGCCAAAGAGCAGTGGTCGAAGTCCAATGTCAAGTTGCAGGATGTGCCTTGGGTCCGATGGCATGGGGTCACCGTAGGTGCGAATCATGCTTCATCATACTTGCAAGATCCGGGACATTGACAGCAGAAACAACGTAACATAACAACTTGCAAAGGATTGGGTCGAGGATCTCCATTTGTGGAGGCAAATGCGTCCATAATGGCACTTGGAAACTCACCACCATATCTCTAGACTCAGACAATCGAAAGCCAAGTTACCGCTGCAGTACGTATCACCTGCAGCGACATTTTGGTCAAGGTGGGATTGCTCAAGAGCAGGGAACAGCGAAGACATGTGTCAGCATCAGGGGCCGCGTACCCACTCTGAACGATCGAGAGAGGCTTGGCCCGTAGCTTATCGAGATTTGCCCTTCCAAACCAAGCCTTGCACGCCGTCCCTCTGTGGTTGAGGATGGCAGTTTTTTGGGGCGTGGCTTCTGGGGAGGCGCGTCCGGAAATGTCTCCGCTGCAGACGAGCTGCTGAGCTGGTAGTAGCCATGTCCGCCTCGGATGTGCAGGACTTCGGACGTTGGCTTCCTCTCCTCTGACCGATTCTGATCGTTGATTCTACTTGAAACATCTCGGAGGTGAACACACAGCAAATTCAGAGATGGAGACTAGGAGCAAACCGAGGCAACAACTTCACGAGTTTGGAATATCAGCTCGACCCTCTCCAATTCCGCAAGACGCAGGCGCCGAACCCTCTTGGCAAATCTCATAGCTGCTAATCAGCTTCAACTCAACGCACTGCCCAGTCGCATGTGATGTCTGTGCAGGGCGCCGCCGCATCACAGCAGACCATGAGGTGCACGTCGATGTCACACTCCTAGAGCGACGACTAAACGCAACCGCCTCCAGAAGTCCCGGTCATCCCTCGCCGGGTGCAGCCAGGAGACTGCCGCCAGGCAGTAAATGTTTTCGCTGTCGGGCTTTGCAAGGAATCCTTGCTTGCAGAGAGAGACTTCGGATTAGATGCGGTGCCACCATGCACAGGCCGAGCAGCCATGCGAGCAGTTGAGGCCGATGTCGCAAGGCATGGCCCTCTGGC
Source organism: Symbiodinium sp. CCMP2456 (assembly GCA_905221635.1). Taxonomy (NCBI): domain Eukaryota; class Dinophyceae; order Suessiales; family Symbiodiniaceae; genus Symbiodinium; species Symbiodinium sp. CCMP2456. Next base: position 58,805 of record CAJNDV010011046.1, read on the forward strand.
AGCACTTCCTGCGAGCATTCACTCCAGTGCCATCTCTGCACATGTGGACCAAAGCCGTCGTGCCCCGTGACTACGTGCTGTCTGGCTTGTGGCAATGGACTTGTGCTGTGGGCTCTCAATCGCAACTTCTCAACAGCTGCGCAACAAGCATTGCACGAGGATCTCAGAATCAACGATGTACCACATGATTGCTCCATGCGCCCACGACCCCGACGAAACCGGGAACACATTGAACGCTTCGTTTTGTCGCCCTTCGGTCCCGAGGTCCGTGACGTTGTTGCCTGCCACAAAGGGCAAAGACGAATGCTCTGTGCTGGGTTCATCAGGACTCGCTGTGTGTGTCGTGGCACGCAAGCTGGAGACTCAACAGCGCACTCGAAACTATCAACTGCTTCAAAGCTGCACACACGCTGGGCACAAAGATCCGCGCTGTTGAAGTACTCCCCGACGTCACCTTTTGACAAGCACACCAGGGTTGGCGAGGGCTTCTGAAATATCAGAGATCCATCTCGCCTGGGCGATACCCAGTATTGAGGAGTAAGGTCTTCGGGAAGTTCTGGTTTTCGGCATGCTCGACAACACAGCACACAAGTTCTGAACATCCTGAAGCCTGCTGGAATCGAAAGGATGCGAACATAATATCAGAACATCCATCCATGCCCTCATTGACCCAACACCTGCAGGCAAAACTGCAAGCTGCTTAAACCTGGTCGGGTGACAATCCTCGTGTGTGTAAGGGAGCAAGCTGCACGAGCCCTGCTGCTCGCAGCAGAGGTCGCCTAGGCTGTGCAGGGTTAGATCGAAGGTTCCGGGCTTATTTGAGCTCCGAGATCGCCGGCTACTTCAGGTTCTGAACGCCACTACTGCATCACAGCTTGTAGCCCGCTTAGCAGGTGACTGTGCAGTGCCGAGCAGCGATCGCCGTCAGGGAAGCAGATGCTGTTGGGGCACTGGATGTCGTAAGCATTGGGTTTCAGAACATAGCCAGTCCTGGACGAATCTCGAGGTCGAGTTGGGGTGTCGATGCTTAATTTCCCACGACCTTACCGGCGGCCAAGCTGCACGCACTGCAGGCCGTCGCAGAAAGCCGCCGGAACGCAGCAAATGTCCTTTCGAGGAAACTTGACGGAAGGCAGGCATACCTAGGAGCACATTTGTAAGCTGGCCTGCCTCAGCCATGACACACCAAACTACAATACCACCCCGACGAAGGCCCGCAACACCGGGCTGTTCGAGCGGAAGAGCAACCCATCCAGCCTGGTCTAGGATCTGATCGCAGTATCGATCCCTGCACCAACCGTTCCTTAGCACAGACGGCGGTTGTCGCAGGAACCCAAAGGAACTGGCACGAACAACGGTTGCTTCCGGCTTCAACCATGAACACAATCCGAGAAAGGTGCCAGCTCGACCCATCGACTCCTTTTATGCAGAATGATATGAGTACTAGCAGATGAGCCACAGCCTAGAACGTCTATGACGGACCCGCAGCAACAACCAGCTAACCAGCAACCCAGCCAAACTTTTGCGGACTTTTCCGCTGCAAAGACAGCAAGCCTAAAGAAGCACTCTAGAGTCCAGAGGTAGGCAGTTACTGGACCCGCGATTTTCAATCTCGACCAACACAACTCGCAGCTCCCTGGATCTGAGCTAAGATTCACCTCCGGCCTGAACCGCACCTGAAAGCAATAGCCAGCCACTTAATAGTCCGTAGCGGGAAATCCACCTACGACAAGGCACAGGTCGGGAACGAGGCTTTGCGTTCGATCGCAGGTGGTGATCACGGTGCATGGTTCTACCTCATTGGGGAAGGGAGCTGTGTACGCCACACTGGTGCCTGTGATGCCAGCCAGGGTGTGAGAAGCTGCGGACGCCGAACCCTCGACTTCACCCAGAAGGCCCAGACCCGATCGCAGCAAGTATCTCGATCTCCAAGTGGATCACAGACCTCACTTTTCGGTTTGGGTTTGGGGGCCCTGAGCTTTCTGAATGCCCGCAGAAGTGTATGAGGTCCAAAAAACTTCGATCCACCCAGAATCACTGGGGGGGAAGGCATGGGAAGGTCCAGGGGTCCGGGGTTGGGACGGATAGAAAAAAACTGTCTGCGCGGTGCGAATCTGATGTCGGCCGGGCAGCCGCCTTTGTACAGAAGATGTCCTTTGCGTCCAGCTTCAGTACGTAGCTGTACACACAAACCTTAGAACGGATGGTATTGGGAAGAATTCGGCCAACCAAAAAATGGCTCGAACCTTAGAACGAAACCCTACCATGGCAGAGCGCCTTGGCGCTGGACACGAATTCAAGACACCCGGGCCGGGGGAGTTCCAAGGCAACTTGCTTTCTGTTTGGCCTTGGAGCTGCCTCAAACTCAACAGCAACGACGCTGAAAAAGCAAAACCACGAGCCACTTGTCTTTCTCTTCCGCAAGCCCACTGCTACACTAAGATGCTAGGACCCATTCCCCTTACTGCAATGACAATCACCATGGCGGAACACTAACTCGCCGCGAGACCCCTAGCGACGCGCAGGGCGCCCTCTCGATGTAGAGCGTCCCATCAATGTTCTCCTGGGCTTTTTCGGACGGTCTCTGTGCATGTTATGGTCTCGAGCCTACGCTAGGACTTCCAAGACGACTCGAGGCGGCCGAGTTGCAAGGAAGTGCCAGAACAGCACGCTGGTGACGGTCTGGCCGAGGCTCAAGACGCCGCTCGGCATCCCTTTATCTCCCTTCACCACGCCTCGCTTAGCTCAACAGAAACAAAGGCAACCCCAAACAAGGCCAAGCCTGGACCCACGTGCCATCTTCTTTCCTGGCTTGCATCGTAGGAACGGGATTTCCGATTGGGATTTAGGCACCCATCAACTACTCGAAGAAGCCGTGCGCCAGTGGAAATCTACATCGCACATGCTTGCACCTGGAGCCCTGCAAAGCTTGGAAAATGGAGGGTCGGGCTCTGAGGTCGGAGCTGCAGCTCCGTCTCCAGGACCGAGCCTGCCCGAGGCTGGGCGGGTCGCTCAGTCTTCCAATCTAAGCTTTCGGATTCAGGTTTTTTCAGGGTTTTGGGTGTGCCTAGGTGGTGCCTGCTTGCTGCTACCAGAACAATTACCAAAAAACACCGAGACTGGGAAAGCAAACTGGGAACGATGCTGGGGCCTGACAGGCGCGAATTTCGTGCCGACTCCGCCCAGGATCCCGGGACACTGTCGGTCGGGTAAGAGATGCGCGTGTACCTGCTGCAATGCTTAGCGGACACCAGCTCGCTGAAGATTGCGAACAGGATGATCCCTGCTGCAAGATGTATTATGGATCTGTGAAAATGACCTGCATGTTGACATACTCGTGGCCAAGTCGTCAGCTGGGAACACCGGACGTTCTCAAACGAAATTCGCAAAGGTCCTGAACAGAACAATGAATACCCCTCTCCACCACAGGCCCTAACCGCCCCAGGGTCACTCTTGAAACAAAGCCTCTCCGGCTCCGTCCAGCCTCGGCTTGGACAGAATTAGCTGTTCGTCTTTCGGCAACACCGGATTTCCAGTTCAAGTCAGGACGTCCCTGGAAAGCGCGAATCACTCAAAATCTTGCAAAAGCCCAGCTGCTCGAAGTCGCCGTCCACTACTTTGAGCGTCTGATCTGCGATGACCTGGCACCCACCATCAGCAACAAACCCGGTGAAGCTCCTGCCATCTCCCGCTTCAGCCGGTCCTCCGGACTCTGAGCCTCTGCCGAGCCGAGCCGCGTGCGTGCACTGCTTCTTCCAGGACGCGTCCGGTTGCCGGAGGCGTGCGCAGAGCCGGGAGCCATCGAAGAAAGCGTCCTCCAAGAGGAAGGGGGGGGGGGGGGGGGGGGAGCAGGGGTTCCTGTCTTTGAGGAAGTGCCTTTGAGAGCTATATAGCGCTAGCGTCTTTGAGCTGAGGCGCAGAGAAACAACCTACCTACTTTCTCGACTTGCAAGCTGATGCAAATCCTTCCAGCAGCACTTGGTGGGGTCGTCTGCTCTCTGGAAAAGCTTCAGCAACTCGAAATGCTCCAGTGAATTTGCCGAGCTCCTGGGCATCGTTCGTCCATGCTCCACCTGATCAAAGATCCGGGTTGTGGGAATGCTGGGAACCCTCGTGGCGTGTTTCAATTTCCGTAGCTGTCCCACGGCTGCGTAGGCGCGAAACCGGGTAGTTATTGTGGTGCAGACACATATCTCACGTCCTGACATCCTGCCAGAGACTCAGACAACCAACCACCACAAAAATCTTCACAACTCTTCCCAGTGCTTCAGACATCGGAATGAGCCGCGGAGAGAGAGCAAAAAGAGACAGAGAGGGCGTCTTGCCTCAATCTTCGGACCCGGCAACTCAAGGGGACAAAATAAAACCCGCCTGGGAGGACGACCTCAGCACCAGGTTGGGCAATGCCCGGGACTTCTTTGTACACCTTCTCCCGAGGGACCTGCTCACCGGTTCTCGAGAAAGTCTGAGGCTGCAGCTCACGTGGTTTACAAGCTGCTGGGGCATTAGGGCGAAGGCCAAGGGATTGTGGCTGGAACTTGACACATGCGACACTGTGGATATTCTGGCAGCAACCTTGAAACACTGCGAACTTGCTATCGGAACACAAAACGAAAGGACAAGAGCTCTGAGGGTGCGAAAGAGCACCCCGTCATCCCAAACTGTCGGTGCACAACGCGTGCAGCAGCCAGGCTTCCCACTGACTGCCCTCGAGAGATATCGAAATACTGCTCCAGCGTCACGCGACACTTCAGCCTCGGCTTCACACCTACAAACCTCAGAGTGTCCCGCATGGAGAAACTTTGCATGGATTGGGGAGCCTCCTCTGTTCTCTGAAAACGGGGGCAGACGAAGTTTTCACCCAGCTTCTCGTGACAGGCAGAATTCGTAGACCTGTAGTGGGAGCCCCATCGATTGATCACTTCGTGAAGTCTCGGGCTCGGGTCTGCGATGCGGAGGTCGTCTGAAGCCAAATCAACTGCTGGCCAGGAGGCCAAGAAGTTGATGATGACCATGAACACACTGATGATGTTGCTGATGATGATAATGATGATAATGGTGGTGGGGCGGAAGATGCTGACGACAGGAGATGGACATCAAGATTGCACGAGTGTAACGGGACAGCAGTTGACAAATGGAAAATGCAGAACTACGTGCAAGTAATATTGCCTCCCACTGAGAAAAGGACGCAATGATCGCCTTAGATCCGAGACTCTGGTCACCGCTTTGCTTGGAGCTCTTTGCAACCGTTGCCCCACTCACGCTTCGAAAATCACAAGAAACTGCACCTCAAATCCAGCTGAGTGAGAAGCTGCATGCAGACTGTTGTTGCAACCGCATGACACCAAGAACCGTGAACGCCTCCGACCCACACATCGTCGAGATAAGTTCATCTGTTCTAAGTCATGCCAATGTTTAAGTTAAAGGCCACCAAACTGGACTTGTTGCTTACAAGCCTGGGGCACTGGCCAGGACGAGACACCGGCGGAACATTCCAGCAAGGCATGGCATTTGCAGGACGGAACCAAGCTTCGGCAACGTCGAGGTTCGGTTGCGGTATAGAGGTGAATGGGGTGGGCAGACTGGGCTAGGGTGGCTAGGGTTCTGCGGGAGGCTCCTCCCGGCCGGGTGTAGTTCGCGGATGCTCCTTTGCGCTCCAGCTTTATGTGTAGGTGGGCTGTGGGCTTGAAGGTTGTCCAATATGCAGAATTCTTGGGTGCAGGCTTTCAAAGTCCACGGGCTACAGTGGGGTGGGCCAGGACATGTCATGAGGCCCTTCATGATCTGCATGGTGCAGTTGAGCAGCTTCATGCGTCAAACATGCATAGGACTCGCATGTCAAAGCCTGAGAGGACTTGGGAACGAGGCTCTGAGTCGATTTCATGGCCTTGGGGAAAGGCTCTCCGATGCAAGAGCTTTAGCCGGGGCATCGTGTGCTGTCAAAAGGGGCAGAACCAAAGCCATCATCACTGAAGACTAAAATTAGCAGCGAAACGGCAAAAGTCTATTACGTGTAGCCTCAGCATCAGCAACAGAACACAAAAGCCTCCGAACACACAAGCTGCCGAAGAAGATCGTCCGGGGCCCTCTTGGGCAGCTGCATCCGACCCGAGCGCTGGCCGTCGTCTTTCAGGAAGACCTCTGTCACCTGCACCCGAACCGAACCGATGAGCTTCCCTAGGGTCCGAGATAGCGAACTGACTGCGAGTGGTTTCAATCGACGCCGCTACTGACAAAGGAGCACCTCTTGGGTCCTAGGTTGCGGGATGAAAAGTTGTAAGACAGAAACGCTGCGAGTACAGGATTGCAGGGCCCACGGAGTCCCACGACAAGCACAAAAAGACATGCTTCCTGTAACACTTCCGAAGGCAGATGTACGGTTGCTGCATGACCTGACTGCACCACTGCAGAGAAGGGATCTGAAAGACTGCTTCTGGTGCCATACCACTGCTGCGCATTGCCATTGCTTGCTCAGTAGGAAACTCAGGGACTCCGGCGTCCACTTCCACACTTCAGGATTCCTTCAAAAGTCGAGCTGTGTGTGCCACAGTGCCGTCAGAGTGCCATGCCACTGCCACGTTGCTGCAATGCAGATAAGGGCGACGCGCTACCCACAGTGCATCCCTGAGAATGGGCCAGACAAGATGTGCGGGAGCTGCATGATCCGTGCGCTTTGAACCTGTGAGGTGGCCGCTTGACTGGCCACTCAAGTGCTCGAAATCAAGATGTGTTATCAGCAGATTTTGGTACGATCCACTCATGCACTCTGCTTGACAAGAGCAGGCAAGCGCTTGATTGCAAGAAACATTGATCATTGTGCCATTTGCAGCTTCGGCAGGTTGACCGATAAGGCCGTCACAGGCATGAGGTTTAACCTTGACTGTTCGGATCCGGCAGTGATCCACAGACTGCACTGCAGCATTGGGTGTATTGATGTGTATTGCATTGCCAACTGCTCAGCTGGAAAAGGTGGCTTGCGCATCTGCTGGGTCATGAGGTCGCAACTCCATCGTCGCCCGTCGCTTAGAAGCCCCAGGACAGTTGCTTACCTGCCTTCGTTGCTTAACCGTTTACCTGGCACTGCAGGGATGCACAATCAGCTTGTGCACAGAATGTCAAGCATGCATCAACGAAGCCCCTCGTGCCGAGACATGGAATTGCAAACACTGAACCTAGCTGGGGGGGCACCTTTGCGAACTGTTAAGCTGTGCTTGGAGGAGCAGTGGTAGGAGACCCTCACGGGGACTGCATGCTTCCGTCACAAGCTCCGTCCTTGCGTCTCCTAACTTGCAGGCAGTCCCAGGTTTTGGGTCTCCCATGCTGTCCCTTTCGGGACGGTCGGGCCTGGCCAACCTTGCCAAACTCTTCCCGCAGGAACATCTCGGTGCTCCCGGCAGGAATGCCGCCGACCCACAACCTCGCTGGACCACTGCAGCATTCCGCAACTCAGGACTAGGACGGACACGGTCCTGCACAAGGGCCACTGCGGAAGGGATGAGTGCCAAGGACGACAGCTATAGGAAGAACACAAGATCCGGTATGACCAGGTCAAGCCAATCGAAAGGAAGCCCACAAACTGAGCATTGAATACGCTACAGTCACTATGACATCTGCTCGAATTTCGAGTAGCCGGATCTCGCCAAACTCGAAACCCCTCATTCCCTCCAGCTGTGGCCGTGGCTTGCACGGATTGTCTGCACGAGGCCTCACCGAGAGGGGCCTGTGGCCAGGGGGCTTCAGGATTTTGTGGCTGAGAGTCTCAGACTTGAGGCTTCTGCTTGTCACATCCCAAAGCACCCCCACCGGCCCACGTTCCTCCGTCCGGCTCAAGATCGAATCACATCCCGGGACTCCGGCTGTGGGGGCTCCGGCATGGGCGGAGGAGGCATCTGGAACTGGTCCTGGAAATCTCGGAGAGTCGTGACCCCGTGTTGCTACTGGGGTCCAAGAGGCTGCATGGACATGTCTCGAAGGTGAGCAACACAAGCCAGCGGCTTGCTCGGAAAATCGGAAAACCCCGATAATCCCTAGCCCTTCACCTGCGCAGCGCCCATCGCCTGCTGCGCGAAGGCTCCTGTCCTCATCCAAGGATCCACAATCGACAGAGAAGTTGGTAAGAGAGAGGGAGATGGGTGTTGCCAGAGACAGCCGAGGACCGGACGCGAAGGCCGACAGGACTTCCGTGGCTCCAGTCGAGTCCACAAATGTGACAAAGCCCCACCTCAGCACTGGACAGGCTAACAAAGCACCTGCATTCGGTTCAGAACAGTGGGGAATCGACAACAAACCAGGATGCCCGGCATGCGGCCCTGGACCTTTCCGTCATCGCGTATGTACACATCCTGGACCTCGTGGGAGCACTTTGCACAAGTCATGAAATCAAGAAGATCACCATGTACCATGATATCATGGGCTCCAAAGGGCCACCCATCATTCCCGGGTTTGTTGCTTGCTTGGTTCCTGTGCACATGCCGATCTTCGAGGTGCGAGCAGCTCCGTACTTCGAAAACTCGTGGTACATGAGGTCCTGCAGGCAGACCATTGAGGACAGCCGCCCGACCCAACAAGGAGGGACTGAAGTGACTTCTCTCGCTGGAGATTTTAAGTTGCCCAGGAGTGTAATACCTTCGGTTTGCTCGGGCTTTCCATCTGTTTAATAGGTTAGAAACCGTCCCAGGCACTGCAACCCAAAACTGTGGCTGGTTCCCGTCCTTCGTGGTTCCCAGGGGGATCTGTCCCACCCACCTGCATGCGGTACGGATGCCAACAAGGGCTTCTTCTTGCGTCGCCAGAATCCGAACCCTTCGCCATGCCTTCAACATCCCACTCCAGCTGTACGAGACGAGGCCCTGCCCGAAACTCCCCCATCGAGGCAAGCCACAACTTGTTGCCAAGGTCATTGGTGTGCGTCGCAAGCTTGATCTCCAAGCCTCGCGTCTGCTTCCGCTTGCGCCACTTTGGACCGGTCCGAGACATGGAGTCTGTTTGGCATGGTTTCAGCTTGGGAAGGCCCTTGAAGGCTCGGGCCCACTTGAAGGTTCGCGTCGGTTAGTAA
>CAJNDV010011068.1:2302-38192 GCA_905221635.1 Symbiodinium sp. CCMP2456
CACCCAAGCACCACACACAAACACACAAGCACACACCACCACGCACACAAACACACACACACACACACACAGACACACACACACACACACGCAGACTGTTCCGCAAAGAGTGCAAAGCCAGACAAACGGATACCAGTAAACGGTCATACGTTGCTTGCTATAGACCTCATGTACATGCGTTGGCATGTGTTCACTTACTGCACTAGTAGCTTTTGGTGGTGTGAACTCATACACTGAAGGACGTTGCTGTTTCAATTCCAATGTGTCATCTACATGTCGAATATGTGAATGCATGCAAGCACGTAAGTACGTAGTACATTCTCCCGCATATAGGCTTTCGTCCTTCTGTAGAACTGGAGCTTGCAGGATACATGTATGCATACGTTTCTCGTCTCACACCAGTGCACGCACATGTATACACACGTAAAAACGTGCATAAGTTCATATATGCATACAGTTGCATACATGCAGGCATGCATGCATAACACACATGCATACACACACGCAGGTATCCTTGCTCAATGTGTTTGATCGGCCTATTGGTATGGCGGACATGAAGACTGGCACGCACGCAGACTCGTAGGCGCCGCAATTGTGTGCCCGTGAATGATTCTTTTCTTGCGTACAGAGACCCGAGATGCTGTGAACCGGGTAGCAATGACGCCTACAGTGCCCCGAATGGTCCTAGGGAGATATGTTGTTGATTCTGGGGTGGAGACACCGACAGCCGCAGGGATGGAGGGTGTCCTTCATTGGCATCGGGTCGCTGTCTGTTTTGGTCGGCCTCTTCGCCGTCGCTGCCTTACCAGAACGTGAGCCCACAAGCCTGTGCATCGCCGAAGCTAGGCGCAAGTAACCCCCGTGTGAGCTGCCAGGCGTGCACGATGACCGAGCCAGAGCGTGAGAACTCTGGAAAGTCAGCAAAGGCAAGGCCGTTCGATTCCTTGCAAATTGTGATCAGTTGCTTCTGTGTGGGGAGCTTTTCTTCCCCTCAGCTGTCGGTTCAAGCAGGAACGTGGTGCTTTAAGGCCACCTGTGCATGGCTGCATGTGTGCCTGTTCCACGTGTGAACCCTACCTCCGACAGTGCTTTGAGGCAAGAGCTTGGGAAGCTGCTGAGTTACTTCCGCATGCCAACTTTTTGTGCAGGAACCCTAAGGTGACAGGGGTGAGGGGGAGGGAAGGCCGCCCTCAGATGCAGTTCTAGGCTATGGCAGGCTTTCACAGCCTCCTTTCAGTGTCTGAGGCGTTGATCTTTCAGGGATGGCTTGGCCCTGAGATGCCTCAGCCTTCGAGGGGATGGCATCGCCCGGGCAGACGAGGTTTGGCAGCATCCCATGGAATGCGATGGGGTATTCCACTCTCTTCTACCAGGTTGGTGGAATTGGTGATGCCATTGCCTCAGACAGCAACTTCCAAGAACGAAGCACTGACCTAAACCGGTTTCGGGCGGCAGAAAATTGATACCGACCCCCCGACGCAAAGCACGCGCGAGGCGAAAGCCGCCATCTTGGCAGCGGCCGGCCAAGCTTCCGGTGCCATCGGAGGACTCCTAGGAGGCCAGATCGGCAAACTGGGCGTCTAGGGCCTTGGGGTCTAGGGAGTTTCGGGCGTTTGTAAGGGAACTGAAAGGTCGATTTTGACATTTTGGATTCGCCTTGGCAGGCCTCATTGGTGATCGGCTCTCCAAGCGCTGCCCAATGCATGGCCGTCCCCTCACGGCACAGATTTCTGTTCTGCCCGAGACTCGGCAAAACTGTGCTGCGCTTTGGAGAGCAATGTTCTGTCTCAAATACCTGCAGATGCGGCATTCCGGTGGCATACCTCATCTTCATGATTGATCCACCGGAAGGCCTTCTGTCAGATTCCGCCAGCTCCAAGTCGTCCTTGGATTCCAACTTCCAGGTGAGGGGGCCTTTTTCTACTACCTGGGGCCGGCTGCCCAGAGACTCTGCAGTCCTAGAGCTTCTGAGGCTCCACACTCTTCAGGCTTCTGTGGGAACGAAGGGTAGACCAATGGTTCTGGGGCTCAGGCTTGTGATCTTCATGGGCCTCACTGCAACCTGGTGCCGGAACCTGAGGGATGCTGCTGTGGCTCATGGAGATTGCTCCCCGTCTCTCTGTCTGTCTGTCTGTCTGTCTGTCTGTCTGTCTGTCTGTCTGTCTGTCTGTCTGTCTGTCTGTCTGTCTGTCTCTCTCTCTCTCTCTCTCTCGTGTGCTTAACACGTAGTCATAGAGTTTATGCTCTGCCGTTCCAGTTTCTGCGAGCTTCTGCCATGCCATGTCATGTTACGGGCGTATGGAAACACATCCATTTGTCCATCTATCCATGTCTCCATCTATCCATCCATCTGTCTATGTATCTATCGATCTGTCCTAATATCAATATGTCAAGCATGTATGTGTGCGCTTACATAGAGGAGAAGGTGACAGAGCAAGCTGACTCTAAGCAACATGCAACCTGTTATGTCGGTGGGTACAAAAGTATGCTTGCACGTCTGCATGTATGTATGCCGTACACAGGTAGATGCCATAGAAGTGCCTGTGCCATGTCGTCTGTAATTCTGCAATCGTTAAGTTGGAGCCGCCGTGCGATACCCGGAGATCCTCAGGGAATTTCGAGAAGTGGCCGGATCTGAGGTGGTGTCGGGGTGAATCTGCCCATTTTGACCGAGATTGCGGGGAGCTTTCTCAACACAACAACCCAGCAGTCTCATTCTCTTTGTCCACAAGGTGCGTCCCGAAGGGAGGTCCACGATCCTTGCCTGGGAAGCTGCCCTGGAGAGCACATTCGCGGCAATCCTCGGCAATGCTATGGCAGCTTGCTGAGAAGCCTAGTTGATTTTTACATGGTCGTGGCATGATGCTTTCGAGGTTGGCTTCTTGGCCCAGAACGTGTTTGGATACAAGTGCTGTCCTTACTATCTTCATTGCAATCTGGTGGTAACATAAGAGTCTTGTTACTAGCATTACACGCTGCTGGTTTGCATGGCGCTGATCACCTACAGTGGCACGGCGCCATTGTCCCATCGTTTGGGGCGAAGAGGCTTGATGAGGACCACAAGGAGGCGGTCTCCGATCCGGAGAGTCGTCGCGCACTGGGCAAGGCGGTACTATGCCTTATGCATCTCTCCTGCTCAGAGGCTTAGCTGTCATGGGGCCAGGCCTTGACTCTTACCTGCTTCACTCCTTGGCTGATTTGCTGGCAGACAGCCTCAGCTTCGATGCAAGAGTGTGTTTCAGAGCTGTATGGCATGGTCGGCATGGCTCGGCTGGATCGGCCTAGGTTGGCATACACCTTGCTCCACTGGAGCTATCCCAAGGACTTGAAGCGCGTAAGGCAGGGCAGAGTTTGCAGACTTGCAATGGCGCGAGTAGCGCAGCTGATCGCCAGGGACGAGAAGATGAAAGACAAAAAGGAAGCACGCATGAAGAAGCAACAGGAACGAGAGGAGGCACCTAGGAACCGGGGTTCTGCCAAGTGTGCTTCTATTGAGGCACAACCCCTTCAAATCGAATGTGGACGTATCCCAAATCCTCGCGGGCGTTGGCCGCCGAAATACCGAGACACGACCCATGAGTTGTCTTTACAGAATCTTTTGACTGGACGACTACCTTTTCAAATCCCGAACTTGGGAGTCCACTGCCTTGCAGGGGCTCGTGACTTCGATGCCTATGAGTTGGGGTCTGTGAAGAATCGTCGCGGTGACTTGGTGAGGCGAAGCGGGCTGCCCGAGAGGCGAGCAAAGCACAGGCACCCAAGTCTGTACCCCCCATGCGTTTTCAGCCTTGGCCGTAGACCTCGCCAGGACGGCAGTGCAGAAGCCCTGGAGCAGACGGCCGGCACCCTCATCTATCTAGCTGTCGCGCTGTACCGGAAAGGGATCCCGAAGCGCTTGTCAGGTGGATGCAAGTGTGGACAAATCCATTGAGCAGACGGCTGGCACTGTGATATCTGTGTGAAGATCTACTACAAGTCCTGTGTGAAGATCTACTACAAGTCCCATCTCGTCGCGCCAAGCGAGACGGTTAGCTACTTTTTGGGAAGCTACTTTTTGGGAAGCTGTTTTAGAGGCCAGGCGACTGCAAGATTCGCTGCACGCAGAGCAGAGGCTTGCGCAAACCTAAGTCTCAAACTCACCGGTAGGATTTGTGAGACAGCGAATCTGGCAGTGGCGAGCCGGGCAGGGCATGATCGAATTCACGGCCCAATAGGCGGTTCCACGCACCCGGATCTGAGCTGGAGGCTAGACAATAGCCGATGGCAGCTTCTCCGGCACAGGGCAGCATCCTCACACAGCGAAGCTTGTGAGGAGTTGACACATAAATTGCTCACACCTTGACATCGGTGTCTGCTGGCACAGCAGGCGCACGAGACGTGATACCGATGCAAGGGTTGACAGGACTCCTCACAGCGGGAGAGAGAAAAGGCGTAATCCGAGATCTGTGCTTTCGTGCTGAACTCGTTACTTCACTTGCATATTGGTGGTTCGACTTTCCTGACTTCGGGTGTAGCACGCGCATGACAGCACAAGCAGAAGATTAAGGTGCGGGAGTTGCATGTCCGAGCCAAAACCGAAGTTTCAGTGGTGCAGGCCGAGTTCTTGTAGAATCTTTCTACGTCTCGTTGGGATGTCAAGCTACATTCAAGGTCGAGGCCTAAGTTTTGGACATCGCGGAGTGGAAACGAAGTGCGGCCGCAGCAGAAGTCACCGAAGGGCACTTGCAGTTTCCCTTCGGGGGCATCATCGAGCAAAGCTTCCCCAATCAATCTACGGATGTCTTAGCTCACTCGTCCAGCAATGGTCCGCCCGTCTTTCAAGAATACCTCAACTGGCATCGCCCCAGCAGCAGCCGCTCGCGCCTCAGTTGGTGGACAACCGCCTCATCACACCCCCATCCACGAATGCATGCATATCGCCCGCTCAAAGATTTCTGCACAGTCCGGTTGTAGCAGGGTTGCGCACGAGTGCAAGCAGGGGGTATTCACACAGCGACAACCCCACCACTAATTACCCGCACCTCCATCCACCCATGCAACCACTCATCACTCATCCCCTCCAAGGCCCGCCTGATAAGTTCTGCAATGGAGCGTGATGCGAGCTTCAAGCACTTGCAATCGAAGCACAAGCATCTAGGTGCAAGCTTTGCCTGCGAAAGACCGTCAGCTTTTCCTGCGCAGCACCAGCCCTGACCTCAGATACCTCAGCTTCTGCCGAATGCGGTGCATGGCAGGACTTCGATGACCTCGACTGTTTATACCCTTTTTTGCGAGTTGCATGCAAGTCTTTGGGCGTGCCTGGTCAGGTTTGGCCTTGATACACATCTGCGTACAACATGGCGATAGAAACTAATGCGACGGTTGAGTAGTTATCTTGTAGCAAAAGGATTTATTTCAATCGAGACCTGACGTGACCCTTGGTCCTCGTCTGCCTTCAGCCCCTGAAGAGCGCTCACAAGCACGGAGTTAGCCCGACAAAAGCCGGACCACGTGTACACGTGTCGGTGGGGAAGAGTGGAACGGAACCGGTTGCAGAGGCGGAAGTCAAACACGATGCCGTCGCGCTTGACGCAAGAGTCGGTAAAGCATGTAGCTGAACTTTTTTGACATGCTTGAGAGCAAGGGGACGAGGATTGCTGGCGCACTCCACAGGAGTCAAACATGTGGAGGCAAAGTTTGCCTAGCTCAGCCATGCAGCCCACGAAGCCTGTGCTCAGTCGGCAGAAGTTCCACAAAGCCTCCTGCCACCCAGCATGTTAAGTTTAGGTCACCACGTTAATTCATGACGATGCTTCAGATGCCAAAACAGCCAACCAGGACGAAGAAGCGAGCTTTCGGAAAATGTCCTGGCTTGTCGGCACGAGCCGAGCAGTTTTTGATTGGGGCTTGCCCCAGCTCCTGAACTGCGACCGCAGACGATCGTGAGATCTCACCGAGCCACACCCAAACACCCCCGCCTAACCACCCTCCCAGGTCAGGAGTCTTTCGCCGGCCTCCGGCATCCAGTGCCACGCAGTTGCTTGAAGTACAGTTGGCGGCCAAGGGGTCAGAGCTGAAAGAGTGTGACAGCTCAGCTTTCTGAGAGCTCTGAGAGGCAGCCAGGGTCTCGGCCAGATTCTTCACCTCGGCGAAAAACGTGCCCTACTGTATCTCGCAGGAATCCAAACGGTTTAGGGTTTAGGGTTTAGGGTTTAGGCTCTCTGCTATTTCCACGTGGCAGCAGGTACCATACATGCAGGAGTTCCGCTGAAAGTTGCCGACCTGTGCCTTCCTTGCATGTGGAAGGGAGTTGCATAGCATAGGTTCATGCGTTTACCATGTTCGATTTTTGGATACGATTCGCCTGGGTCTTCGCACCTGGTGCCGATTGCACTTGTCACTTGTTGGCTTTGGTCATGAGGGCTCAGCGAAGCATGTGCGAGTACACCTCCAACTTCCGCGAAGTGCCCCTGCTTGGCGCCGGTGTCCAGCCCAGAACTGCTGCCCTTCGCGAGTCAACTACTGGTACATCCAGCCTCTCTGCATGTTCCAAGAGGCATTGACCGTCAGTTGGCCGAGTCTTTCCGCGAAGCGAACAGGCCATTACGCAGTGCGCTTCACATGAGCAACAGTTGCAACAGTTTCGCCCTTCTTCTGGCGTTCTCACGCCATCACTAGGTCCTCGCAACGGCTTGCAGCCATTCCCAGTGCCAAGAGCTCCTACACGGAGGCCGATGACCTGCAGCCTATTTTGACATATTGTGACAAAGGTGAATTTCGTTGCATGAAGCATTCCTGGAATATGGCATAGGCCTTTGGGCCGTTCACCCGCCATGAGCAGCGCCATGCGTCAGAGACCCGATTTTCGTGCAAAAGTCTACTATGTCTAATCTGTACATGGCAGCCGACAGCGTTTTTTCAGTGGTCTAGGCGCCAGCCACCATGCACACCTGCAGCGGACAGGAGGACCTACGCCTGCCGACGCTTGCACTAGTCCTTTTGGTTACTGTCCTGTTCAGGGCGGAGGACTCTATCGGCTTTGGTTCCACAAAGAGCTCAGAGACGAGGCTCCTCAGTTCCATGGACCTGCTAATGTGGAGCCAAATATCATTTCCTGACCTGTGCCAGTTCGCTTGCACACAGCAGTCACGGGAAGCTTCCGTTGGACTTGCTCGAGACCACATCGCGCCCAGTGGTAAAGGACAGGTGCCCTCACGTCGGTGAACATGCTGCGATACTGTTGTACTATCGGTACTTTGACCTAGAAGGCAGACATGGCAGACCTCTCCTCTGCCATCTTCCAGGATCATTTGGGAGCTTCAGCGCAGGGCACGAAGTCAGCATTCAGGAGCCGAAAGTGATAGCACCATGGCACAGCATGGGTGCCGAGCTAGGACTACATACCAGTCCCACTTCAAGCCTCAAACTGCGCCTGCAAGCTATTGCCGACCGCTGCTCACGTCGCAGGCCGGGCTTACCGGCAATGAACAATGTGTAAGACCACTGGCAGATGACGACTATCTTCTTTTGGGATGTCCTTGTGAGAAGGTCAAGTTCTCCTGGGAAGAGAAGCGTGGCTCAGGAAGCATCTCAGAAGTGTGAAGCTGCGCGAGGTTCGGCCCAGTCAAACTGGGCGATCCTCTGTGACCAGCTAGCAGTTAAAGCAGATGGCATTAGACTGCAGAAGACAACACGCGCCACCCATTGCCACTAACCTCCTCCCATCCTATGTAACATACATGCTGCTTGTATCGCTCTGTCCATCACAGAGACTTTCAGCTTACTCGTGCTGAAGGCAACGTGAGTAAGCCTCCGCCAAGCGGAAATGTAGGCAGTCGTTTGGAGTCTTAGGCCATTGACTGATAGAACAGCTGCACGAATTCGTGCCAAAGTGGGGCGGATGTAGGCGTGGGGAAAGGTGCAGAACCAGACATCTGTGTTTCGCTGCATTCGAACTCCGTGTCTAATTCCTGCCAATTGCAGCTGGTTGCAGCGTGTTGCAGCCTTTGGCAGAAGCTTTGAAGGCCCATGCTTGCATGGGAATGTGTCAGATACATGGAAGCACGGCGGGCATAAATAGAGAAAGTGGTGGTGCAACGGTCAAGCCGGAGATTCAACGAACAAGTACAAGCAACTAGCAGACATTTGACATGGTGCTGCACGACTGTTTGCCCAGCATGGCTACGCTAACTGTGGTCGTGGCTTTTTGCTGGGCACCATGGCCGCAGATCCCCAGCAGTGTAGGAAGGACCGTCCACTTTGGAAGAGGCATCTCGAAACTTGATGTCAGGTTTCGGCTGCTTATGACCACACTGATGATAGATGGGCGGGTTTCTCTCAACCCGGATGGCAGCACGGAGCTCGGCCCGGTGAGCAGAACAGAGACATGGCTCACAAGGCTCCTTCCTTTCCTTTTCTTTTTTTGCAAGAGTGTCTGGGCGTAAGCTGCAAGCTCGCATATATTATGACAGACACGAACAATCGTGGACAGAATATGTCACTGTTCAACAAACCAAGCGCACTAGGCATCATCGTGCTCCTGGCATTGCGGCAGCGAAACCTCGACTTGCTGGAGAACAGGGCGAAAGCGGTTTCTGACCCGGGAAACAGGGAATACGGTCGGTATCTGGAGCGGGATGAAATCTACGGCATAGCTGGACCTTGGAAATATGATGTGGACCTTGTTAAGAACTTCTTCGGCAAAGTGCCAGACAGCTCTCTGCATTTCTCCTATGGTGGAGACTTTGCGCGGTTCACATGCACAATAGCCTGTATTGAGCAGGTATTCAACACCAGCCTGAGAATACAGACCGGCAGGGTGGCACCCGGTACTACACCCATCCGAGCGTCTGAGCCAATCCGCTTGCCACTAGATTTGCAGCGTGCGCTGGAAGGCACATCGCTCAATGCGCCCCTGTTTATGCCACCGCATCCCTTGCAGCCCAAAGAGACTGCCTTTAAGTACCCGCAGTCAGGCCGAACAGCACCGAGGGTGCGCCCCTTTCTGATCTCTGGTGACCAGTTCGTTAGCATACATTTCGTGGTGTACTGCAAAGATCAGTTTGTTAACCAGGACAGCATTGAGGATGGGATTTGCAACAGCAGCCCACATTCAGTTCTAATCACAGCCTTCGACATCATTGTGCTGCAACTGCAAACCAACACGCAAAAGGTGGTGCGACTCCCTGCAGTTCCCGATGTCATTGGCCAGAAGGTCGGAACTACAGAGAACGGACAGCATTGTGTGGAGTTCAACGCTACTCTCGGAAGCGTGGCCAACTATGCGAGTACCACAGTAAGAATTCGCTCTTTGTTCAGTGATGGCTCGGTGTCGGATTTCAGTAAGGCGGACGAGGTCTTTCCGGTCTGGCCCATGGCCTACACGACACCTGCCCTGCTGTCCCGGAACTATGGGATTCCCATGCACGAACCTGTTCGACATCCACGAAACACGATTTCCGTTGCCGAGTTCCTCGGACAGTACTACAACCCAGAAGACCTGGAATCGTTCTTCAAGCTAATGGGTGTGCGTGGTTGGAGCACGAAGGAGAAGCTCCGTCTCATTGGTGAAAACTTACCGATGGCAGGTTCTGTTCTGGGAGGAGAGGCGCAGCTTGATATTCAGTACATAACTGCCTTGGCTTCGAATGTGTCAGCATTCTTCTGGAGCGTTCCATCTATCGAGCTCGCCACAAGACAGGAACCGTTTCTGGATTGGCTCATGCAGCTGGAGGACACGAGCGATGACCATATCCCCCTAGTTCACTCTGTGTCATACAGTGACGATGCGCTGACTATGCCCGCCTGGTTCAAGCAACGTATCAACGCAGAGTTCATGAAGCTGGCCTTGCGGGGCATCACGATTCTTGTGGCCAGCGGCGATGACGGTGTCAGTGGGAGCTTCGTGGCCAAATATGGCAAGAAGTACTGTGGCAGGAACCGTGAAGAATTCCCCTCATCATCTCCGTGGGTTACTTCGGTTGGTGGCACACAGCTTGCGCAAGAAAACGTCCCGGTCTGTAGCTATACGTCATCTAAGGTAATGGTGCAATGCCCCGAGGATGGCGAGGTGGTCTGCACATCGGACAAGGGTGGAGGCATTACATCTGGAGGAGGCTTCTCTTCGGATTTCCAGCGTCCCTGGTATCAGCACGGAGCTGTGGAGCACTACCTCCAGCAGCAGGATGTCCCACCTCCAGACCAGGACGTCTTGATTTTCAACCGCTCTGGCCGTGCTTATCCAGATTTGGCAGCTATCTCCAGCAACTACTTAGTCCTTATGGGCGACGACCTGCAGCCAACTTCCGGCACTTCAGCCTCGACTCCACTCATTGCTGCCATGGTCGCGCGCTGGAACGAAGACCGTCTCAGCAACAGGCTGCCTCCTTTGGGATTTCTCAATCCGCTTATCTACCAGATCTTCTCCAAGCATCCAAGCGCTTTCAATGACGTGCAGATTGGTGACAATCGCTGCTCAAGATCTGTCTGCTGCGACGTTGGCTTCAGCGCCGTGCGAGGCTGGGGGGTTGGGGCCGTATCATCACTAGACATACATGTAGAGTAGAGATTGGACTGACACCATAGGGACCCCGGTCTCCAGGCATGACCAGGCATTTCTACACATACGTTTGTGGATGACGGCTGCACAAAGCAGCGTGTAACAGTCCGGTGCTGTAATGTAGACTCTGAACAGTATGCACCACTTGCGTAAGCTTGGTTTTGGTTCTCAAAAAGAAATGCAGCTAACATAGCATCATTGATGTGCTGCTGAGCTTACTTAGGCTATGATGAATTTACTGTAGGTGTTGGTCGGAGGTTGGGACGCCGTCAGTGGAGTGGGCTCGCCACGCTTCGAAGCCATTGCAACGATCCTCCGGGAGGCAGGGCCCGGCAGGGCGGCAGGGCTCATTTCTCCAGTGACCAGCCTTGGCCCGGGTTGTGCAGGAGGCGCTTCTGGCCTTCGGCGGCAGGTTCGCTCGAATGGACATGGCTCCGATCGACATGTCCGAGGGCCTGAGCTCCCCTGCCGCAGGGATGTTCAGACTAATCGGATTAATCTACGCTTCGACGAGTGGAATGGGTGGCCGTGCCAGGTCCGGACGTGACCTCAATCGGCTTGATCCCCTTGCTGGCTTTGCAGTCTCTGCTGACTGGATTCGCCGAAGCCACAGCAATATGAACGGATGTGTCTAAATGGGCCAAGCCACCCAAAATATGTCTTCCGTGCTCAGGCCACGTTGGCAGCTGTGTGGGTGTGCGGCCAGTCGGGAAGGACAAACTTTGGCAGCACCAATGCAAGACGTCCACTGCTGAAGCTCGTTTGCAAAGGTCTCTTTGCATGGTTCTCTCGCCCTTCTGATGCAACTCCGTAGGTTCGTAGCGGGTGCCTGAAGCAGAGCTAAGGAGTGCAGCTGAGCCCTGGTACCTTCCGGCCTTCCAGTCCCAGAGCTCTACAGCCAAATTTTGAATTTTCATTGCAGGCGAAGGAGGAAATCTTGCGAAACTCGCCCTTGGGCAGGTAGTGTTCATTCGGATCCGCGAGCCTTGAGAAAGTTGCTTGTGAAGTGACTGTGAGGTCACTGCATCTTTCGCTTGCCCCCAAACCTTTTGAACGTAGCAACGGGCGTTTACAATCGACGGAGCAGTGTGCTGTAAACAGCCTGGATTAAAGTATGTGCGGTATAATCTGGCCGGCTGGCCATCCTCTTGACCGCTTCTATCAGAAGCATGTGGAGACGTGCCAAAGTGCAAGCATGTCGAAGAGAAGGTGCGCCGACCTTCGCAAAGTTTCGTGAAGTTTGCGCAAGAGACATCATGAGTCAGGTTGCAGGCCATAACTGGCATGGCTCGACACTTTCACGGTACTGGACTGCTCGAGCTCAGTGATTCGTCCGATTGACTGGCTTCCTCATTTACACGAGCCGACCGTCGTTGCTCTCATTTCTTTGCCATCCCATGCAGCCTTGCAATCAATTCCACCCCCGCACATATCCAGTAGGCAGATAGCACGTCTTTAGAGAAGCGACTTGGCCGGGAAGCTTTCTCGTGCACTTCCAGGCAGGCCTGCGCTGAGCTTGAGCTGTGTGCTCCGCATGCAAGACATAATGGCACTTGGCAGAACACATGTGCGTGCCCGCAGCTCTTTGAAAAGGGCAAGGTTCTCGATGCTTCCTAGAACCAGTGGGCCATGGCAAGTGTGGCGGTTCAGAACCATGAGACACCCCTGGACCTGGTGTCCAGGAACTTGAAGAGCGAGAGGGCAGACTCGAGATGTGGAGCGCTACGCGAGCTTGGCAGAATGAGCAAGCGGATGTCGAAAAGAGACATTGAGCAATCCTTGGTTCCCATGCTGAGTGACTCCGATTCCTCCGTTCAAGAGCATGCCCTAGTGGCCTTGAGTCAGTTGCATGGCAGAGCGCTTGACTATGCACCTCTTGTGGCCACGAAGCTTGAGCAGAGTCGTGCGAAGGAGGTCAAGAGGGCCGCTTTGTTAGCGCTGGGTTCGATGGGACCACTTGCAGTCTCTCACGCCCAGTCAGTCCAACCATTCTTGGCCAATCAAGACCTTGACCTTGTTGTCGACGCCTGTTCTGCACTCGGAAAAATGCGGGCTGCCAACTTTGCAGATGCTGTCAGCTCGAAGCTTTCGAGCTCTGACACGGACGTAGTCTTTGCCGCCTGCATGAGCTTAGCAGAGATGGATTCCCACCTACAAGATGTCGGCAAGCTGCTGAAGCACTCCGACGCTCGTGTTCGATCCGCTGCTGTCAATGCAGTGAAGAGCATGACTGGGGCCGAGAGCTTCTCCTCTGAGATTGTGCCGCTCCTGTCGGACTCAGACAGCTACGTCCGCCTTGGAGCTGCCGACTATGCTTGTAGACTTGGCCCCAAGGTGGCAGACCTAGCAGGGCCGGCTGGCAAGCTTCTTTCAGATCCAAGCCCTGGAGTGGTGGCGGCCGCCGCAGCTGCTTTGGGCGGCATCGGAGAAAGCGCTGCATCTCAGATTCCAGCCTTAGAGCAAGCACTCCGCAATGATGGCGAGGACTCCTCGACATTGCCCTTGACCGTGGCGGGTGTGTCGCCGAAGTTGGCTGCTTTGCTTCGCAAGCCAGCTTGTGCTGCAGCTGCAGCTCTCGCCAACATGGGCAGTGCTGGCGCCACTTCTGCAGCAAGACTAGTCGAGTGCCTGAATGCCAAAGACTGGGAAGTACGAGTGGCAGCCCTGCACGCGCTGAGCAGAATGCCGGCGGCAAGTGCACGATACGAGTACCACATTTCAGATATGCTTCGGGATGAGGCACCACCAGTAGCAGCTGCTGCCTGTCTGGCTGTTGGCGAGATCGCCGCTGCGACAGGAGAGGCCAACAACTCGACTGCTAGGGCGGTGTCGGAGCTCATGGAGCATCCCCACCCCACTGTGCGAGCTCGAGCAGTCCAAGGGCTTGGCATGATGGGAGATGAGGCCCACGCCCACGTGGAGACCTTTGTGGCTTTGTTCGGGGACCGGGCCTGGAATGTGCAGGCTGAAGCCATTCGCGCTGTGGCCAAGTGTGGCGAGATCGGACAAATGTTTGCTCCAGATGTTTGCCGCATGACCTACCAGGGAAGTTCTCCAGCTGTGCAGGTGGCAGCTTGCGAAGCACTTGCTCGGATGGGACATCGTGGTGCCTGTTTCAAGGAGGAGGTGCAAGCCCTGGAGGACGACATGTCTGAAGAAGTTCGAGATGCAGCCAGAAAGGCTCTTAAATTCTTCGAGCACAGTGAAAAATCTGCCTTGGCAGACGGAGCTCGTCCAGCTCTTACCGAAGAGCCCGAGCCAGACGAGTGAGAAGCAGGTACACACAGTGGTCATGTAGGAGTTTGCTAGTTGCTCTTCCAGTATACGGAGAAGCTGCAGGATGTGAAAGGGAGGTGTGCTGGAAAAGTGCGCAGAAGCAAAAGGACTGCATTGGTAGCGACTGTGCTTGTGGAGGGTCTTCAATGAAATTGCTCGATGCACTAGCCAAATGTTGTTGTTGCTGGCTTCCTTGGCAAAGGTCTTTGAGTATGTCATGTCCATCAACACACGATCTTACCTTGCTCCTTGTTTCAGGCCATCCTCGAAAGTCCAGAACAATGTTCGCTCGCCGTGAGCTTGAATTTGAAGTTTATTGCCGACGTCCTGCCTGGAAGGTAACGCCTTCCTGCTTGCCGTGGCAGTAGTTCCATTTACTCTGGGGTTGCATACAGCTGCCACATTCCCCTGTGCAGTGTTGGCCAGAGACATCGACGCACCTCCAATATTCTCCACACGGCGAAAGATCCCCCAAAAGGAGTCCATGCATTCTGTGCAGCGTTCCTAACTGCCGGTTGTCGCTCTCCCTCTGCCTGAATGACTTCGCGCAGGCAAGGCTTGGATTGCCCCTGCCCCTATGCCCATGTTAAAAGCGATCTAGCCGGGGTGCCGGTGCAATGCTCCGCTTGTTTGTCGTGGCTTTGGCGATATGCTTTGGTAGAGCCCTGGAAGAGCTGGAAGTGGACGATGAGTGCGGCACCACTCGCTGCAGTCTGACAGCATTGCAGCTACGCTCCCGGAAGCTTCAGGATGAGCTTTACCAAGACTTGGAGGTCTCTGCCAACAGGTCTGAGAGCAAGGTCACCTTTATCTTTACCTTTGGGGCTGTGGCTACCAGCAAGGAGCCTCTGGAGGATCTTTCGCAGCCGTCGCGCAGCTTTACAGGGCTCCGGTGCTACACGGAGACGATTGACAATTCTTTGTTTCCGCGGCACACAGATGCAGGCTCAGACCTGAACTTGCTCATGCACCCGAAGGCAGGCTCTTCCCGCACGCCCTGCTCCTGATACTACTGTCCCCCCCCCTGCAAGTTCATGAGATCTCTTGAGTCAGGTGGCAACACTGGCCCTGCACTTGGGCAAAGACTCCGAGTCGCTTTGGCGGCCCTTGATTTGCTTTTGCAGCCGTAGCCTCCCGTTAGCCGACTAGTGTATGTACGACACTGGGGGTCTAGAGCCGCAGGTTGAGGCACAGGCGCTTCTCATCTTCAGGGAGTTTCAGCACAGGGCCTCGGCGAACCCGGCCCTCTGCTCTCAAGCAGGTTTTATCCAGGAGAAGGACGGCCGGATCTGCCAAGACATGGCACAGAGGCGTTTTCTCCTTCAAAGGGGTTCTCAAGACTGAAGCCTTGCAGCGTTGCATGGACTGCTCAAGATTGCCCTGGCCCTGGCCCTAGAGGCCATCCGCCTGCCGGATGTCGACCTACACGAGACGTGCCTGAAGTTCGGTTAACGATGGAGAGTGCATGGAAGGCGCTCGATAGCATATGCAGAGCCTCGTGATTTACTTACGAAGGCTTCATCCATGGGCAGGCTCTCAGCGGAACAGCTAAATTAATTTGGTGACTGTGCAGAGTGCAGAGACAGAAGCGCTTAGAGTGGAGTCACCCTTTCGATCTGACTCTGCAGTCCGTAGCTGAGGACATGAAGCACTATTTCATTCGTCTTCAAAACCTGCATCTGGATGGAGAAGATGCTTCCCACCTGCCTCTGTTTGCGGCTTCGTCTCGCACTGGCAGACGTTGGTGCGAGGTGTCTGCAGAACTACGTGATAGCTTCTGCAGATTTGTCGAGCTGGTGTCATCACCTTCAGTGTACTTTCGTGGTTCTTCTTGCTGGAAAAGCTTCTGTTGGAGTGGATACGATGCCTGAGGCCAGTGCCCACAAATTTGCAAACCTTGCTTGGGGAGCATATGAAAAGCAGAAGCACTGGCAAACGTGGCTTGCCTTACATAGTCAATGCAGCTCTTCTCTCTGTTTTTTGGAGCTTCGTGGGCGACCACTAGCAAAACTGAAGGAACCGCATTGTTCGAATGGAAGATTTGATTCTCCAGCATCTCAAGGGCTGGCGGCTTGTGGCGCAGGAGCACCTCAGCTGCATAGCCAGCAGCAAAAGCAGCAGGAGTAGCGGTAGCGGTAGGTTGTGGGCGTGGTCCTGGCATAGCTAAAGTAACAATGGTAGAGGCAATGGTAGCCCAAATTTCCAACGACGACGACCGCGGCCACCACCACCGGGCAACCACCACCGAGACCGCTTCCGCTCCCACTGCCACTGCGAATACGACTACAACTGCGACGACCACAGCATTACTAGCACTGCTGCTGCTGCTGCTGCTGCTGCTACTGCTACTGCTACTGCTACTGCTACTGCTACTGCTACTGCTACTGCTACCGCTACTACTACCACTCCTCCTCCTGCTGCTGCTGCTACTGCTACTGCTACTGCTATTGCTACTGCTACTGCTGCTACTACTACTACTACTACTACTACTACTACTATTACTCCTCCTCCTACTCCTGCTCCTACTCCTACTCCTGCTCCTACTGCTCACTGCTACTGCTACTGCTCCTGCTGCTGCTACTGCTACTACTTCTGCTGCTAATGGGAACATCAGCAACAGTAGTGGGAACAGTAGCAGAAGCAGTACCAGTGATGGAGACAGGCGTGTAATTGCTGACGTGAAAGCTTCTGCCAAAGCAAGCTCGGTACGAATACCAGCGCAAACTTCGCTAGACTAGCTCTTCAACTATCGTGCTAGCAGTGATTCTTATGGCATGCAGCTATCCATGCAGGCAGAAGCTCTTGAACCATGCGAAACTGTGCCGAAAGTTTCATGCAGGAACAGTGCGCTAGATGGAGGAAGCAGGGGCTACTTCAGTTGTATGTCGAGATACTAGGTAACACTGACTGTTACGAGTGAAGCGATGGTGTTGGAGACCAGTGACTTGATTCCAGGCAGCAAGACACTCTACAGGCTGTTGACAACCTCTGGCTTGTACAAAGTGAGCAGACGATGAACTGCATGCTCGTCTTCGAGGGCACCCACTCTGCGCAGGAGTTTGAGGTCAATCTTCGACCCAATATGGAGACATATTGTGGTTTTGAAAAAGTTCATGGCGGCTATGCTGACAAGCTCTTCTGGCTAATGAAGTACAACATGCCGAAGCTGAGGCCGAAGCTGGGGAAGTGCAAAAACGTGGCATGCACCGGGCATTCGCTTGGTGGATCGCTTTGTGAGGTCTTTGCAGCTTGTGCAAATTCAGGCAGAAAGGGCAACCTGCATTTCGACTTGCAAGACTGGACCACAACCGATACGGAACTAATGCCCATAGTCCGACAGAAACCTCTGTCAAGAGACAACCACTAAGCGTGCTGACCGTCGCCTTTTTGAAGCGACCCAAAGCTTCATGCAAAAGTATTGCGGGAACGGCGCAGAATGCTTTCATACCTCTGCACCGATGCTCGTGCTTTTGCTCTCGCTGGGCTCGCAAGCTACAGAGCTAGGAACAAAGACTGTCTATGTCATATGTGCCAGCATGCGAGCAAGCCTTAAGCCCTCAAACCTGCAGCTGGCCAGCAATAGATAAGCACCCCGTCCGCAGTGCGTCGGAGAATGGGCCCGATCCTCAAGGTGTGTGTGTGTGTGTGTGCAAGAACTAGATGCACATTGCATAATTTTGTATATGCATGTATGTACATATATTAAATACAATATATGTACAGATATTGTATGAACATCGTTATATAGCATAGAATCAAATCCCGTCATCTCATATACTGTAATGCAATGCGTTATATACGACGGCACAAGCATGGTCAAGTATAATTTAGCTTGTTGCAATATACATAAAACATGCGGTCGCCCTCTAGTCCCCGAAGGTGGATAGCCCCTTCCCTCATCGCAAGATGTGTGTTCAGAACCGGCATCGGTCTTTTCTGATGTGTCGATGTTTGCCTAGTTGCAGTATGTAGACAGCATGCTGCTATGCTTGACAGGTCCTGTTCACATGTCTACATCCATAAATAAATACATACTTGCATACATACATGCATGTTTGCATTCGAACACCATACATACATACATACATACATACATACATACATACGTAGATACATACCGGCGCACATACGTACTCACACATACGAACATATTTTAATGTATATCCGTATCTGATCGTATCTGTATCCATGTCTACATCTGCGTCCATAGATATATCCATGTCCGTTGCTTTGTCTGCATCTATAATATGTGTACCTGCATCTACACCCGTATCCATACTATGTCTATCTACGCAACGCCCAGGCTCGGCCTTAGCCACGGCCGCGCAGGTCGTCTGCTGCGGGCAGCGAGAAGGGCTGACTCCTTAGAGGGCATCCTGTGCTTTGGTTGTGGCTTGTTGCTATGTCACTTGTGCAATGCTTGTGACTACCATGGTTTTCACAGTTTCCAAGCTTCCTGTCATGGCGCCGGATATGAACACTGCCATTGCCATTGCTACTATTCTTGGTACTGCTCCTCATCCCAGGAAGGCTCGTGCTTACGTTGTTGTTGTTGCTCTTGCTGTCGTTCTGATTATTGTTATTGTTACTGTCCTTGTCCTTGTTGGTTCCATGTAGAAACTCTTTCAAATATGATTGTAGCTGTGATTTCTCACGCGGGGGCGTGGTGGCGTGCCTCGGCATTTGTGGTACAGATCTTAATGTTGGTATCACATTTAGTATTTGACACTTGTTGTTAGAGTGATGCTGCTGCTGGTCATGATGATGACGAGGATGATGAACGTTGCATCGTTGTTTTGTCCGCTTAGTGTTGGTAGGACTTTCTGCACTTGATCTTGATCAAGCATGCACGTATGTCGTTCCTAAGCTGATGTTGGTGAATGCATCGGTAATCCTCGGAACTACCACCACGACCACTGTGCCAGTTCCAGTACATGTTGTATACCTGAGTCGTGTAGGTGATGGGTGCGGGCAGGAGGGCAGGACAAAAGTGGACGACCCTTCGGCACCCCGGGGGAGGGGGGCCGGGGGCCGAGGTAACAAGAAGTTTGAGCATGTCAAAGGGCACAGAGCCACATCTTCGCGATGAAGAGAGACGCGGTTCGTGCTCATGAGCCACTCGAGCCGGAACAAGTTTTTAGTTCTCCGAATCTGATTCAGAAGAACATATATGGTAGATGCTGTTTGCTTGGGATGAGACTTGTTGCAAAAGTCTGCGTTTACTCTGGAGTCCTTACGGCTTGAGAAATCGAGCGTCTACGTGGGGAGGGCTCTTTTCCTGTTGCTGTGATGCCAATGATGTGTGTCTTGAGCGCGTGCTTCTGAAATCGAGCGTCTAGTTGGGGAATGGCTGAGTTTGAAGTGCTGTGTTTCTACTGCTGTTTGTTGTGAGCACGTGCTTCTGAAATCGAGGGTCTACATCGGGAATGGCTGGTTTTCCTCAAGCTTTCGTGCGCTATGATGCCCATGATGCGTCTCTTGAGCGGGTGCTACTGAAATCGTGCGTTCACTGAGGAGCAAGGCGAATGTTATGACTTCCGGTTCGAGTTTTCCTTGCACTAGGGACTTGTTCTACATGCTTGACCATGCTTGTACCCAAGCGTTTCATGGAAGCGACTGGATGTTATGACTTCCCAGAACAAAATCATAACGCGCATTTTATTGGGAAAAGGCTCCGGAGCTGCAATCGTTATGTGTTCAGGGTCCGCCTGTAGCTATACAGGGCAACAAGCGCGCTGTAGAAGACACCGATGAGTTCGTCGAAGCTCCTGCGCGAGCCCTTCTGGCATTTTACTTCGCAGGGCGACCTGTGGATCCTGCTGATTTGTTTGTAAACTTTCGCTCGATATCCTGTTCACAGGCCATTCGTTCATCATCCATATGCTCGATCTTTTCACTGCATTGAGACTCTTGACCCTGGACCATGTAGTGTGTATCGGATGCTCCACAGTGACATCTCTGCGGTGCCCGACTGGGACTTCGCCGATCTTTCTCATCTCTGAAGTCTGGCAAACTATGAAAATGCGAGATCGGAGAACATACTCAGCATAATTCGGAAACTTGGTGACGCTCTTGCAAAGATCGTTACTATTCGGATTTCCAGGCCTGAAAGCTTCAACTTCCTAAACCCGAAGACGGAGACACTGGTCTACAGGCATGGAGATCCCTTTCTTGTGGGACCACCGACGACAACCCTGCCGCTGCGAACTTATGACCTTTCCCTGGACTCTCCTGGCCGGTGGCTGTGCTTGTGCGAGGCCTTCAGCAGGCACATCAAGCGAGCCCAAAGCCTCGAACGCTGAGGCCGAGGCCGCCTCAGCAAAGAAATCTTGCTGTCAGCTTGGATTTCAGTTTCTGTCAAGTGAGCTTGTTTGGCCCAAGTTTGAGTCTTGAGTTGGCGCAATGCCTGCAAACATAAAACCCAGTTCCTGCAAACAGGAGACATGGCAGATAGACATGGTGTTTGAAGTTGCAGATAACATCCTTTTTCCAGCAAGATTCTGCATAGACCCAGGGAATCCTTCGTGGCCGTGAGCAGTCATGTGGCGATCCAGCATTCGACGATTTTCCCGGCTGGGCACACATGGCACGCAGCACGGTGATGGTCTGAATGAGCCTTGCACCGACCAAGAACAGGGCTTTCTTTCGAGTGACCTTTTTCTGAAGTGACATCCTGCAAGGCATTGCAGTGCAACTGCTTTCTTTTCAGTTGCTGCCATGCAGAAGCCCCAAGGAAATACATCACACCCCGGCACTTTTGCGGGGCAGCGTGCCTTTACACCAAGGCGAACTCAGGGCTTGAAGCTGGTCGCAAAGTCGGTGGGCATATCATGTTTGAAGAGTCAAATGCATGAACGAAACTGGAAAGGATCCAGGCCTCGACACGTTGCAGCCCCGCTCTCCTTGCGATTTGAGGCGCTGCCCACGGTCTGTTGCTTGTCAAGCTGTGTCTGACTTCTATTAGGATCGAAAGTTGTCGGATCAGGTCACTCGCAGAGCGAGGGCGCAAAAAGACTACACATTTGCCGCAAGCTCAGTGCTGCAAAGATGACCTTTGTTGCGCATGGTGGACTCCCCTAAGATTTGGGCACACGGACTTACGAGTTCGGTTGAAAGCGAAAGCGAAGGCGAGCATTCCGACGATTCACTGAGCGTTGACATGTCATTTGCCTCGAATGGGTGTGTTTATGTCAAGGCGGCTGGCCTTTCGGCGGTGTTCCAGAACTTTCAGATGTAATGCCAGTTGCGCCTCGGACGAGTTAGCGTCAGTTCGATGAACTGCAAATAGCAAAGAACACTGCAGGTTCGCTACGATGCCCGCGGCCATGGTCGATCTGATGCCTCGGATGCGTGCACCTGGCAGGCAAGGCCCTAAGGCTCCTTGCCAGGCTTTCACTCGACCCGAAGTGTTCGCTTGAGCACCAGGCCATGGGGTCTGACTTGCGCACCATGCATGAGACTATGCTACCGGGTCGACCGGTCGTTCTGGGCGGCACGAGCATGGGTTCTGCGGCAAGTTTATATGCAGCCTTGGAGGCAGCATGCGACTGAATACACTAAGTGGTGCCTTTTCGCAGATCGCCAAATTTGGGAGGCTCCAGAGAAGGTTGCCGCATTGATCATCGCCACACCACCGACATGCTACGAAACGAGCCCGGGCCTCGCAAAGCGGACTTGTGAAAACATATCAGGGATTGCCTGTCAGCAATAAGAGAGATCACATGGTGCAAGGACGAAAGTTTGTCCCGCTTTACGAGCAGAGTCTCCAACTTGCGCAGCGGCAAGGTGCGAAGCATGCTGTAGTGAGATGCCGCAGTGAGATGGGCAGCATTGGCTGGAGACGAGATGCAGTTTTCGATTCTTCGATGCCTGTAGGTCTGAAAGCAGCCAAGAAGGCTGCTGCGAGCAAGGCATGGTCGGCATGATTCAGAAGCGGCTTCTCGTAGAGCTTGTGACTGGTATCTTAGAACTACACCACGAGGCATAACATAACTTCGACTGAACATTCGTCTAGTGTAGCTTTGAAGCTGCATATTCCAGTAATGCGCTGATGGTGTGAACGCAGACTCCATGCAAATCTATTACAGCACGGCAAGTCTCTCGTTGTTGGGCATGCCCCCTCACCACGCAGGCCCGCCCACCGATTTTCCTGGAGACGGATGCCGGAAGAGCCACCCAGTCTCGATTCAGTGTGGTCCGAAAGCCCCGTACTCGGTGCCAAACCCAAGGCTTCCTTCGACATCGGTTGGCGAGCTAAGTTTGCAATGGGCCAGCGCCGATACTGCGCGGCCCTCCGTGGTGCTATCGACTCGGACTTGCCGCCGCCATCTGAAATAAAGCGCCCGGATCTCGGACAATATCAGATTTTTCAAAAGGTGTGGCGTGGTTTGTGAGACGTGCATCCGAGGATTGTCGATGCCAGTCCTGGTTCTGGCGTGGAAGTCTGATGCGCAGCATCCGCTGGAATCTGCGGAGTTGCTTTGCGAAGCTTGGTCTGCCAAGCCTTTCTGAGCCACAGCGCCATATCGTGTCCATGCTCGGAAATTTGAAAAGTTGGAGCTGAAGCTGACTGAGGATCTGTTGCCTCAGGCACAGTTGCAGGTGGCTTCGTGCTGGGCAGATGTCGAGAAGTTTCCGGGATACATGCGCCAGTTTCTGCAAAGCCTCCCCTAGACAGACGACTGCGGCTGGTGCAAAAGACATTTTGCCTGTCACACGTGAGGGCTCCGACAATGACAATCACCACCGTGTTTCAGTACTACTGCCGGCACAGGCTTCTTCGTGACGAGGCACATGCTTATGTGCGCAAGTCTGAGCAGCGATGCTCTGCTAATGTTCTTGGATGAAATCGTTTCTCCTGTCTCCCTACAGCAACAGCAAGGAGGAGTTCAACTTGAACTTCAGAGTGTATGTGTGTGTGTGTGTCTGTGTGCAAAGTCGCACGGTTGTTCTTGGAGCTATGCCGCCACGCCATCGAGAAGTGTAGCTGGTCATGAGCGGGGAGAGACCAAAACAGCAGTTCCTGCCTGTTGTGGGTGACATCAGCTGGTCATGTGCGTGCTGTGATGTGCTCTTGTACATATTGCGTTTGCAGCTTGCAAGTTTTGTGCAAACAATCCTTGGCAGCCTTGATGGCTAGAGCCGAGCCAATTCTGGCCTTTGGACTTCTGATGCTAGCTTTGTCCAAGGCAGAAAATGTAGCCCCCCGCCCACGGACTGTCTGCCATTGAGCTTAGGCTCAAAATCTGCTTTGGGTAGTGGGCAGTCAAACACTCGAGTGCCAAAGCTGCGTGCGTGGACTTTCTTCGCAGTGGTGCCCTCCCTGCTGCAGTGAAGCTGACGTTTTGTGCATTCCTCCGCTGAAGCAGGGTGTTCAAGCACAGGCGGGGGCACACGGGGCCCACAAGAGAATGACCGACTGCGGCGTGTCTCGTCTAGGATGTTTGACTGTTTTAAAGATTCTAAAGCCGCCTGGCAACATGCTGCCTCGAGAGGAATAGTCAAGGAACTGAACCTGGCAACCAACCATCCCACATACACAGACTAGGGCAGGCGGCCACTGTGGCTTTTGACAGGAAGATGGACTGGGCCCTCTGGCCCGCGCACTCCGGTTGCGACACGTCTTAAAGTCATCGTCCAAGCTCTGGGGTTGTGTACATCTAGGGTGTAGGGTTCATCATTGGAACTCCCAAGCGGGTGACCCATCTTTGTTGCAGACAGTCACGCGGTACCACACTGGTCGGTGCAAGATAAATTGTGTAGGCCATTGTCTTCATACTTTGCTGCCTGCCTCACAACAAAAAGGATCTCGTGCCGAGATATTTCGTCGCTGGAACTGACTGGCATGTGTCCGAAGCCCATCGAAGCCCTCTTCTGCCTTGCTTCAAAGTCGATTCGGACGTGTATGTGTCGCGGGCATTTTTGTTTCCGAGTGTGGATGTGAGGATCGAGAACCCATGTTTGTGATGTCAGTGGTCCAGGCTACTGGGTTCGAGCAGAAACCGCATGGCTCCGATCTTCTGCTCCAGGTTTTGCAACTGCAACTATTGCCATACTATGCAGTACGGCAACAGTACGGCTCACAGGCAGCTTGCTCCACTCGAGACAGCCAAAGAAAACACATCCTCAGCGCGCGACACACGCACACTGCCAAGCCGAAGTACTTGCTAGGGCAGAAGCAAGCAGCCCAGCAGAGAAGCAAATCCTTGATAGCCTTGCACAGCGGTGAAGCCATGGAGGACATTGGCGGGGTCATGGAGGCGTGAGTTGGTCTAGCCAGAAGACAAGACTTACACGGAGAGTGCACAGGAGGCTCACATCTGCCCACGGAGAGAACACAACTCCTACGCTCCAACAAGGCACGGTCTCCGGGAATGGCCGGGTTCCAGCTTATGCACGCTTGTGCCATGTCTTCTGCTTTGCTAGGCCCAACGTTTTGCATTGCTTCGGCGTGGATTTCCTCTCGAACAAAGAGGACGGAGTCTCGGGGATAACCTTTGCACATGTCACTGGCAAGCACGCCGCCAACATCATGTTTGATGGACATTGCGAGATCATCATGTCCTGCCAAGAGACAGCACAGTCTCCAGGTTCTGGAGATTTTTGCAGCCTGGCAACCCCAGCAGGCTTCAGCTGCAGTGGAAATTTTGGCGGGGAGTTGGAGCGATGTTGGTGTTGTCTTGGCTTGAGGGCCCAGTATTCGAGTGCTTTGGCAATCCGGAGGTCGAGTGGCTAGACGATTCCTCCTGTAATCTGGTTTTCGAAGCGGAGGACTCTGTGCAGAAGGCTGCCTGACATTTCTAAGACTCTTTTCCTGCAGAGTTTCCTTCTCGCGAGGCCAAGCAAGAGCTGGCATTGCCTGGCCAGTCTTCCCAAGATGAAATTTGGTTGAAGACCAAGCCGATCTCCATTGGCAAGCAGAAGGAGATCCCGGCCCGGCATGTGCTAGCTTTCTCATGCTCGGCCTCGGCCACCTGTGGCAGGACGCCAAGAAGGGAAAGGCGGAACCTTTTGAAGCTGCCCTTGACGTCGGTTTGTTCTGCGGGGAACCACGGTTTGGGCAGGCTCGGCGTGGAGGTCTCAAGGAGTTGTGCCCTGCGCTCGGGCTCGGATGCGACCCGACGTCAGCTACAGTTACAGGGAATGGTGGATCTTGTTCTCTGGCCCTCACTGTCCCGAGGCCTGCAGCTTCGACTGGCAACCGAGGTGGGTTCAGGGTTCAAAGTATGTGTGGCTTCACAAGCTTGGCTTGGCCGTATGTTGCAACATTGTGTACGTTGCAGCAGCTAATGTCTACATCAGCATTCACTAGCTGTATTTTGTCCTTCCCTGTCCGTGGTGACCCCAGGCTCACAAAAAAGGTCCGCGCAACCAATTTGCCCTGTGAAGCCGAGGGGGGCATCCTGTCCTTTTGAGGCAGACCGGAAGGACCCGGGTCACTCCGGGCACACGGACTCCGTGTACTATGCGCATGTGAAGGCTCCGCTGCATGCGGTCGCTGGGCCTTCATTGATGTCTGCAATGTTGCAGGAGCAGCAGGCCCTGGAGAAGCAGGCAACGGAACTGAGGCGCATGAAGAAGCGCCAAAGGCAAATGACACCAAGACGGAAGGACGGCAAGAAGTTGGGGTGCTGTCTCATGCACATGTCTGGGATGATGCGAACGGAATCCGATGTCCAGCAACGTCTTCGCATCGCTCCGACGTTTGTCAAATTTTGACCTCAGGAGCTCGCTCCGCAGTCTGCAGAGGATGCCACCGGCCAAGGCTTCCCAAGTAGAACAGCAAAACCACTACCGTGTGCAGCATTGAAAAAGCGCTGGGGAGTGTGACAGGTTCAAGTGTATCTTCGAAGCCATGCTCCTCAGGGGAGCTGCAGGCGATCTGCAGTCGTCCGAGACCATAACCTGTCCGGAGAAGTGTGGGACTTCTGACAGGCTACTCAGAGCTCTCCTGCCGACTCAGAAGGCTTGTCACAGGCGAAGGCTCTGCCCTCTGCCAACAGCTTTGGGCATGTTTTAGCTATAGCTGCTTGTAGCGATTGCGAAAGGAATACTGAAAGGCAATAAGAGATGGACTAGGATTGATTGACGACGGGGCTGATCTTGTCCTCCGCATTTTCTGCTTCCCTTCTTCCTACGACCCTTCCGTGGGCATGGTGTGTTTACATGACAATGTCAAAGGAATTTGACAAGCGAGGATGAGAAAGGGGAGCAAACCGCCCAAGAGGGACTGGAGAGTTTAACTGTGATGAACAAACCGCTCGAAACTGATTCGTGAATTTGAGAAAGAGGAAGAGACTGCTCGAGAGGGGCTAAAGTGACTAGAAGCTTCATTTGAGATGTTAAACGAGAGGGGCAATCCTCGAAAAGGAAACTAGACTTTTTGGGGAGAGCAGCACACCGTTCGAAGCAGACCTTTCCAGAAGGACACGAGACTGAGGAGGGAGGAGGAGGAGGAGCAGATCTTCCGAAAGGAACGACAACATCTGAGAGAGAGCGGAGGAAATCGGATTCGAGCATTTGTGAACAAAAAGGCAAACTGCTCGAAACGAGTTGGAGAATTTCAAGCAGAGGAGCAAACCGCTTGAGAAGCGCTGGACAGTGAAAGACAGAGGCGCAGACAGCTCGAAAGGGACTGAGCAAACCTGCAAGCCACTTGCAGGGGGTTCGGGATGTTCGAGAAGAGCAGGCTGATCCAAAGGGGCCAGAGAAGTTGAGAAAGAGGAGTGCGAACCATTAAAAGGGCGAAAACAAACCGGCTCGCAAGGGATAGAAGTTGGGAACCGGAGCACACTAATCGAAAGGGACGAAGACACAGATTTTGAGAAATGGGAGCGCGGCCCTCGAAAGGGATTGGAGGGCTTCAGAAGGCAAAGCGGGTGAAATAGATTGGAAATTTTGATGACGCCTAAGTAATCTGGGGAGCAGTTGCAGAATACCCGAAATTGGCAAAAAACATAGACGTTGAAACGATAAGCGGTTCATGAACAGGAAGGGAAACGCTCGAAGGGGACTAGAGACTAGAGCCGAGTGCTTGTGAGAGGAAGTAGCCTCCTTGAAAAGGAGCACACAAGCCGCTCAAAAGGATGTGTAAAGAAATTGTGAAAGAGGAGCACGCCGAACAAACCGCTCGAAGACGTATAGAAGTTCGAGCGCTTCTCGAGAAGTTGAGCAAGGAGCAATTTCTCTCGGAAAGAGTCAAGTAAAGGATAAGACAATGGGAAGAGGCCCTCCAAGAAAAAAACTGTCTGTCAACGGTTCTGTGCTTTGTGCTGTAATTACAATGTCAAGCAAGCATCGCAGTGTCGATGATTGCTTTAGACATCCTGCTTATGGTCTCAGATAATTAGCCGTGCTGCCAGGCCACGACAGAAGGAGCACCTTCTTTCCTGTCTGCGCGTAGCGCCCCTACGACTCGTCGACGGTGTGCCGCTGCTGGTTTGCAGGGCCCGGTCCGGCGGAATTTAGCTGCCGTAATTAGCAAGTCTTGATTGTTGGAAGACAAAGCATTGCCGTTTCGCATGAAGGCCCTGCAGCAGCCCAGTCTGAAGCATCGATCTTCTCGCTTTCAACAGCTCAGGCCTTGGGTCGTGCAACCTGCTGGACCCGAGAAGCCGCCATGCTTGGAAGATTAGGGATGTTTGCCCGGAAGGCCCTGCAGCTGTTCCA
This sequence comes from Symbiodinium sp. CCMP2456, assembly GCA_905221635.1. Lineage (NCBI taxonomy): Eukaryota > Dinophyceae > Suessiales > Symbiodiniaceae > Symbiodinium > Symbiodinium sp. CCMP2456. The sequence goes on from CAJNDV010011068.1 coordinate 29,784, forward strand.
GCCCTTTGAAGACGTTCTTTGCCATTGATGCAGGAGTAGATGACCTGCGATGTGCCAGGCTGCTGTTCATGAAAGCCTCGTCTGTCAACACCGCATCATCTGCGCAGACCGCACCAGGCAGTGAATGTTGATTCCGCTCGAACATATGAGTAAAGCCGGTAGAGCCACAGAGCAGCATCCTTCGGACAGGTGGAGGAGAGAAACCCGCGCAGACTGACAGCATAGCCATGGACACAGCGGGAGTTGGAATATATGATGCAGTGGGATTACTCATGCGCATCCTGAGCACTGCAGCATCTTACAGCAGAGTGCGCAATTGAGGTTGCTGCCTTGCACCGTTTTGGCCGTTTCTCGAACTGAGGCGTTGAACAAGGATGACGACCTCAAAGCAGCACTGAAGCGGGCGGAGGACTATCTTCCCAATCAAAATCTCTCGTGCATGACGGACAGTACCAAGCAAGTGCTCGTATACTTTTGCAACGCCTTGTTCTTCCGACAAGGCCGAATACGCAGCAGCTGGCTTCTGAGATAGATTGCCCATGCTTCATGGAGCCAGTGCCAGGAGCCACATGCTGGAGAGTCTGGCTGTGTAACTGCGGTCAGGTGTTGCACGCTGCAGCGCCAGCCCACAGTACAGCCCGGAGCACAGCTGAATGTGCAGCAAAGCTCTTATCTTGCATGACCGGTGGAGATGACATGTGAGGTGCATAGGTTTTGTGACCACTCAAATAGAAAGCTTGAACAATTGAATGGAGCAATTCTGACAAAGCTGTCCGCAAAGCTCTTCTCAGTACGGTGCCATTGCACTGTCACTGCTGCTCCTCCTCCTCTTGCTGCTACTACTACTACTACTACTACTACTACTACTACTGCTACTACTACTACTACTACTACTACTACTACTACAACTACTACCACCATTATTACTATACTACCATCCCGACCACCAAATCCACCTGTGCCAGTGCCAGCACCTGTACCAACTACCACCACTGCTACTAGTACAACAACCTGTGCCACCTGCTAGCTCGACTGCGTCCAGCATTGGTTCTGAAGTTCACGAGGCAGGGGCAGGAACGGCCACCCCGGGGAGACCGCAGCGAGCGACCGCGGGCAGAAGAGGCAGAGAGGCCACGCAAGACGCCGGTTGGTGGTGCTCTGTGTGTGTGTGTACGTATGTACGTATGTACCCATGCATGCAGGCATGCATGTATGTCATGCATGTATATGTGGTATCGATGTGTGAGTCTTTCACGAGAAACTCTCGGTTCAGCTTTGCAGGGAACCCCCGGAGCTGGACGAGGGAGAGAACAGACGCCAGGTCGAGGTCCAGGCACGACTCGTTGTGGGTGCCTCCAGGGAGAGAGGCGGCTTGGCGGTCAGATGTTAAAAACGACAATCATCGCTCTCCAGACCGTTTAGGCGGTTCAGCACGTTTGCATGGGGATTCTAAGTGTAGACAGGCTCGGATGATCACGGAAGGAGAGTACTCTTTTCTCATACTTTCCTTCCAGCCACGGGGTCGCAATAGCGTGGCACAGGCCAATCCCAGAGAGGAAAGAAAAGGAGGCCACTGCTCTTGTTCATGATGAGAACACATGCATCTGTGAATCGAAGTATCTCACAAGCAGGCAAGGTGAGTGCAGCCAGCTACTTTGACATGCTTCCAAGTGTTGGTTATACATACGCTGCAAGCGCGAGAGGCCTGTCGAGCAAGAGCCAAGACCCGTGAACGAGGTACAGCGCTTGGACTTGACTGGCAAGCCTAGGACGTCGCGAGATGTCTTAGACGATCCTGCAGGCTGCACCACCGAACCGGAAAGCGGAGCTACTCCCACCAGTGCGGGTCACAGTATCAGCTCTTGACTTCGGACAACAGCTTTGTCAGCGCGATTCTGCTTTTGACTCAGGTAGAAAATTTCCTCAAGAAGCACGGCGTCAGATGCCGAAGGCATAGGCTTTTGCTTCAGAAAGTCCTTCCTCTGACACTGCCAACCTGCATGTGTCAGAAATCAGAGATTGAGTCTGGTACGTCCGAAGTTCATGATCGGAGCTCGATGCCTCACGTGATCTCTAGTCTTTTTCTGTGGATGCGGGGTTTCCAGTCCAGAGGCATGAGCTTGCGTGGCTGGGGAAAAATGCCAGATCTGCGCATGCCGCTTCCAGGTATACGCTGCAGCGGTCTTTCCGATCAATCAGATATGCGTGCCTTGATTGAGATTTGATTGATGTGCTGGTGTTCTTGCTCGGCCGTTCTTCATGCACCAGTTGATCTTATCAGATATATCGCTTGGCAATGATCTTGAAGCATGCTGAGGCAGCAAGAAGCAGCCAAAGCCAAGGCGGTTGCAAGCAAAGAAGGTAAACAAGTGCCTGCAAAGGCTTCCGAAAAGATAAAGGCTGCAGAAATCCCACCTTGGGATCAGTACCTGCAGGCTAACTCGTCCTTCGTTTCGCAGGGCAATTTTATGCAGACAGTGGCGTGGCAAGTAGAGGGGAGGCGCGTGCTCAGCGTCGTACCACACGAGAAGATGACCGATGTCGAGAAAGTTGCCAAAGCTGTGCAGAAGAACGTGTCGTGCGTGAAACAGTGCAAGCTGGGCGACATTTCCAAGGAGACTGGGTTCCCAGCATTTGTTTGCCCGCCTTTTGGTTATCCACCTGATGCTGAAGGCCGGCCCCCACTTCTTCTTGTTGACAGCTCTGTCACCGAAATGAAGCGGCCGCTGCTCTTCGATGTTGGCTCCATGGGCGTCTCTCTCACAGTCAGTGAGTTCCTCCGCAGCACGCGTGCCTGTTGCGTGGAGAACCTGGCGCAGCCGATGCCAAACTCGAGGAAGATACCGGTTGCCGAAAGCGCAGATGGGGCAGATGGGGCCTCTCGGGGCGCTCCATCACCGGAGCCGGCTCCCGAGCCGGCCCCGATCATCAATGAGGCTGATGCCATCATGACGTAGCTCGGAAGCTTAAGAAAGCTTAAGTTGTGACGACAAAGGGCAAAGGGAAGCTGAGCCCAAGAGCTGTGTTGGCATGACCTGGTATTACCAGCAGGCATGTGTCAGACTTGCTTGCTGCTGCAGCATTGGCCCGTAGATCTAAACATGCTCGCGACATTCATTTCAGAGCATAGACATGGATTCTGACTTGCCTAGTTGTTGGATTGTCAGCGTCGTTCCTCGCAGCAGAGGCGTGCGCGACGATACACTGCTTGAAGCTAACTTGACCATGCTGTCCAGCAGAACCGAATCCGAGCAGCTAGACCGTAAATGCCTCCAACGCGAAATGATGAATCGCTGCTCTGGTGCATCGGTGACTGAAGCTCGCAGTGGAACAGAGTGGCATCGTCCCGATCATGAAGGTTAAAAGACGTCCTGAGTCTCCATAGTGCAAGCACGGTGCAAGTTCGCATAATGCGTGGTAGCAGCTCCCGAGCCATTGATGACTTCACTACGAAGCTCAAGGGGGTTGGTCGAGGACTCAATTGATAAAACCTGCCAAAGACTGCAGGACTTACTTTCATAGTGTCATAGTCTAGCCGACAAAGGCTTCGGCCGAGTGCGCAGCAACTCTGGACTCATTCTGTGATAGGTCGAGGTAGCGCCACGGCAGATGTGGAGGTCTCGCCGCGTCAGTGGCATGCCAGTCTATCTTGGGATCAGTGACCTTTCAGCTGAACAAGAGAACTCTGCACCAGATTGCACCAGGACCCAGCCGCCCCCGCGACTGAAGCCTCCTCTTCGTGCGACTGCACGGTTGTGCTTTATTTCCTGCTAATTGCTGCTCAGACTGTGTCTTGCCAGGTGGTTCTCAAAGATTGGCAATGCATTGCCCAGCATGGCAGAGGCAGCGGCTGCTGCGAAGGCTTGGAGCAAAAGTTGGCGATTGCCGGTTACTGCTCTCAGATTGAGAGTTGATCCGGGAAAGATGGGAAATGAGGCCGGAGACTTCAATGCGTTGTCCAAAGCTGCATCCTCTGCTCAGCAGGCCTGTTGACGCCCACTAGCGCATTGCATTCCAAGCCCGTCCTATGGCCGTCTTGCGAAGAACGATATCACTCTGTGTCCTGTTTGCTGCAGTGGGATTCGTGGTGTCCATGTGCATGCAAGGGCTTTCAGCAGGGCTTCTCTGACATCACAGGGAAAGCAAAGGCCGGCTGAAATTGCCATGCAAAACGTACAGAGGTCTGTTATGGCCTGCCACTTCAGGGGATGGCCAAGCAAGCCTCCACGACCATTTCGGAGAATGCAATTTCCAGAGAGAGGCCACGACTGCAACTGCAGCTTCAGCGCAATGGCAAGATGCTGCAATGGCCACTGGTCCAGGTGGATGACCTTCTTTGGGGGAGCTCTACTTGGCTGCTTTCTCATGAGTCAGCTGCTCATGTCCGCTCATGGTGCACGGGTGCATGTGCCATGTTAAAGCCATGCAGAGTGTTGATGAGGTCTTGCCTTCGTGTTCCTGTGCGTGCCTTGGTATCTTGATCGTCCTCACGATTCCTCGGCAGTGGCAACCATGCAAGTCATCATCGGCACGTCGCAGTTCTCGAGGCCTATCGTGGTTCTAATGCCGCAGAAATTTGCGTTGCTTTTCACCCTTGGTCAGATTCCCAGCTCTGTTCGCTGCATCGCAACGGAGGTTTGACTGCAGTGGTCCATGGCCCGCATGCGTTTGTTCGCCATGCTACATTCCCAAGGTTCACTGTGCTTCCTCGGAAGCTTTTCGGCCCTTCGCGGGCATGCGGCTTTTGCGAGGCACGGAGCCTCTGCAGTTTCCGCAGAAGTCTTGGGACTTCGTTTGCGAGGCATTTGTTTTCCCGCAGCCGGCTTGCTTTTACATTGACCTACAGCGGTTCCATGGCAGCTTGGCTTCCCGTCCTTAGGGAGCCGTGGTTGCTCAGATTACAGCTTGTGCAGATGGAAGTGCTGCTGAAGTATCGGTCTATGTAGCCGTTGACTTGTCTTACATAAGGGCGGCACTCTGTGGGCCTCGCTGATCTACAGGTCGGGGTCAGCCGGCGCGTTCCTCCTATGCTGCTGCGATGTTCAACAGGTCCTACTTGTTGACCATTGCCTTCTCTGCGGTGCAGGAGCGATTGTCAGATGGTCATTCTCATGCAATGCCTCTTCCTGTCTACATAATGGCTGTCTTGCCTTGCAGGTGAGTTCACTAGTGCTGGCATCCCAGATGCGGGTAGATGCACTCCAGAATGAATACCGACAGTCAAATTGGCTCCCGACTTGACGAAAACGCCGGAGATCTTAAAGTTGCAGTTGGGCCCCATCGAGATCTCCACTGCCTTCGGAATCCAATCGAAACCAGAAACCGGGTGAGCTAGCCCGTTCTTCGGGACCTGCATACTCGCTGTCAGACAATGTGCCTGTTCTGTATCCGGACGCGATTAAAATACAGAAAATGGTAGGTGAAGCATGAGCAATAGCAGAAGGACAGGGCAATTTTCTCGGCTTTGCCGCTGGCCATGCAAGCATTTTACGGTCGAACAGACTGTGGCGAAACCTCATGGCCAAGCCCAGCAGAGGCCACAGTCTCAACACAGGGCGACGTGTCGCCGTGCTTTCTGAACTCACGACAAGCTCCCGTTTGAAGAATTGGCCGGCATTCGAGCTCTGTATACCTGAGCACATCGAACTCAGCAGCAGTCCACACCCGCACCGACTAGTCGTGTTCTTACTCGCTCAGACGGTGCTGTGGACTATTGCAAGGTGGTTCCTGTTGTCGTACATTCCTGGAGGGAGGCTCGGCCTTTTCTAGGCACGAGCAAGTCCCAGAATACACTGCGAAGTGCCGCCGAAAGGCGCGCGCTGAGCCTTGTTACGGGCATGGCTTGGAGGCTGTAGTGACGGTCGCCCCTTGCTCTACTCTGGATCAAGACTAGTGACTAGCAGCTGCAGGGTATGCAAAGGATGCTGCAAGTGCGCAAGCCTTGGCCTCAGTGCATTCACATCGCAACTTGGGCTTTGCCATGGCACTTCAAAGCTGAGGCAAGGGATCGTTACTACCATTTTGAGGCCTTGAGCTGAGAGACTTTGCTAACATTGCGATTCATGGCAGTGAGCATTCCAAGAGCGCTTCTGGCAAGCATGCAAATTCCCCACTTGAGGCACGGACTTGTGGCTCAGGCTTCTGTTGGCCGATGCCTAATGCCTCGACGAAGTCGAGCAAGTGTCTTCGCAATCGCTTCGCTTGTCTGCCTCCATTCTAAAAGAGGTATCCAGTTCAATCCGGGCCATGTCTTTGCCAGGGATAGTGCGCTGAGCTTGATGTCCTGGTTCACTCTTCGCAGTCATGTGCGGCTCCAGACACATGCATGCATTCAAGCAACTGTCAAGACATGAGCAAATGGACCCAGCTCTACAGCAGTCATATACTATCCATGTCTTTGAGCACAGCAGTGGACATACACGCTTCGCAGCCGCGACTTGAGACTTGCAGCTTCGACACTTCAGGGCAAGGGGTTGCGTACCCGGTCGAGGCAGGGAAGCCGTGTTTTGCTCCGTGAAGCTTGGAGATCTCCTTATCGCCGGCCAGCAGCTATCTGTTCCAGAAGTTTTCGGAACGATCTGAGATCGTGTTAGGCAATGGGCCCGGCAAGCGGTGCCAGGCGGGTCGCAGCAGAAGAATAGATCGATGCCGACATGTTCACAGTGACAGAGAGTGGCTGTGCTGTTGTTCATTCAGCCGTTTCCTAGTTAGATTTTGACCTAGGTTCTTTCATGGCTGCAGCAGCAGCTTCAATCAAAAGAGGTACTAGAAGCAGGTATCCAACGGAGCACCGGCCACCCTGACGGCCCTCGTCGGGAAAAATCACGTTCCCCCACCGCCAGAAACTCATCCGCAGCCCAAAGCAGTTTTCAGAATCAGCTGACATGCTGATGAAATGGCTGGCGCTGCTGGGCGCATTTGCGCAAGGCAGCGCCAGAAGTGGAAGCGCATCGAAAAGAGCAGCGGTGACGCTGACTGCTTCTGCGCAGGTGCCTGGCCCCAGGCCAGAGCTGAGCTCTCGGAGTTCACGGGAGAGTGCTAGAGGCTGCACTCGACATGGGAGGAGCTTCCGTCGTTACCCTTGCAGACAAGCGGTCGCCGCGGCCCATGTGCTGTGTCAGCTTTTCCAGTGTGCAAAATAAGCAACTGCAGACTGGCCCCTCAGCTGCAGGATACGTGGTTGATTCACAAGGTCGGCGTGTGCGGCTTCACTGTGTGAACTGGCCGGGGACTTGGGTCACTTCAGGATGTGGCAGGTGGCATTGACGTGTACTGAGATGTGCAAGGTACGGTGCACACCTGCCGCAGCTAGCGGCCAATGGACTCAACCGTCAGACAGCAGGACTGCGTCGAGCTGTACTCTAACTAAGTGGTCTTGGTCCATGTACGGCAGGAGAGATCGCACGCACCATTGTAGCTTCGGGCTTCAATTGTGTGCAGCTTACCACTTTGGCTTCCGACTTGAAGCAGCGAATCGAGTCTGCATGGCACTGGAGGTGTCCGGCTGCCATTCAGTTTGGATGGCGTTCTCGGCAACATCTCCCGTCTCCCCAACCCCGAGGTGCAGGGGGTAGGCTTCTGAAAGAAGGGTCGTAGGAGTGGCACAGGGTTCCTTCATGTTCTTGTTGACTCGATGCATGCAGCCGGCAGCAGCTGTTGTCTTTCAATCGTAGCTTGCCCTGGCAGAGCATCTCAGCGGCACAGCCAGCAGGTGTCCCTGGCGGCGAATCCCGCTCTCCAGGACCCTTTCAGGTGCAGTCACACGCCAAGAAGGCATCGTCATGTGATGTCATGTGATGCTGTGATGCTCGCGCAGGACGTCTCTCCTTTGGAGGCCACGAAGAAGTAATTAACGGGCCCTTAAAGCTGCGACCGGGTCGGGCGGACGCCGGGGCAAGTCGGTGCACATGCTCGTTCTCCTGAAAGCCTCAAGATCCTTAGGACTTACATAGGTCAAGGCGATTGCAGCAGGTCGAGGAGCATCAGCTAGCTTCTTTTCTTTCTGCCGCACAGCGACCTTTCCCGGTTGCAGCTCTTCGATGTGACGGTGCATGAGCTGACGGCCAACGGGCTAATGGTGGCCATGGCAGCACTTTCAACTGGCACTCCATCAGCTTTACCTATGTAGATCTTAAACTTAGGTCATCCTCAACAACCATGTATCAACCAGCATGTGGCTCCGGACTGAGAATGTCCCGTGCTGTGGTAGATGGGATAGCCCTCCAGCCTTGTCACTGCTTCACTCTTCAGCCCAAGGTGCTGCAGCACCACGGACCAAGAAGGTCTGTGGTACACTTCAGCTTACCCCGAGTCGGCATGGCTGCATGCTCTCGGCCGGAGCCTCTGGCCATTTCACGAAAGCTCGCGTAGCAGAGATTGAGTTTAGTCTTGCTTTTAGCAGGGAGGCAG